>VZSC01014166.1:32775-63384 GCA_013398225.1 Steatornis caripensis
AAAGGGGGGGGGGGGGGGGGGGAGGGATGTTTTTTCTGCAAGACCTTCACATCTAGGCTGAATCTCTTTTATTTCTATTCAGCTCTTGTGCAGGACACTAGGATTATATGTATCAACTTAATTCAGTGATAAGAAAATCCTTACTATAAATCCTACCATGTGGGACAAATCTGTCAAGATCTTGATTATCAAAACAAATGAATAGACAGTAAAATGTGACATACGTAGCACACACTTTACATGATAAATTAGCCCTTGCACAACTGACAGACATACTGTAAGGGGATGTTAAGGTTGCTATGGCAAACAATGCCTTTCCTCCCCCAGCTCCTGAATCACAAGTTTTCTGAAAGAGTCATTGACTTCCAGCAAAAGACAACACATTTTCTATGGTTAAACACTACCTGCATGTAGCAAGACATATTTCTCTGTCCCACTGTGGTCTTCTTCAAAAGTTACTGCCTTCAAGAGTGACCTCGTCATGTCACTGCAGCGACTAGCCGGAAGCTCTAAGGTTGTTCTCTTGCCCTTCGGCAGATGCATTAGGGGTTCGCTTTAATGCTACAGGGATCCAAACAGAGTGATGGTCAAATAAGTTAGGAAATGTACTACATCATGCAGCGAGCAACAACATTGCCAGCTCACGGAAAACAGGAGTCCTATCTCAAGCTAGAAATGTGAAAATTCAAGTATTTTAGCTACCCAAAAGTTTGGATGCTATGCATCCCTCAGGACTGGGTTATGACGTAAGAACAGAGTTTTTTTAAGAAACATTCCCACTGTTGGTTGGAATAAAAATTGGGGGGGAAAAAAAAAAAGACATTATTTCAGCATACTTCTCATCCAAAATGGTGTTTGGCACTCCTAAGGCAGAAAATCATTGATACATTGAGAGAAACAGAGCAAACCCCAGTGAGAATTTAGTAAAGCATCCTTAACTGCTGTTTCTGTCAACAATAAGCATGCTCTCCTGCACAAAGACCAAAACACTAAAGAGAGCAAAAGGTGTGGGTACATTCCTGATGCAAGGTACTTCGAACCTAAATCAGAATGGGCTTATCCTGAAAATACACGAGTCTTACATGATAATCCTCACAACTTCACTGATTACTCCTCCTGGAAACATGTCAGAAATTCAAGTTAAATTAGCTTCTCCTGACTTTCTTAGTAAAACTCATAAACATAGCTGTGCTCTTGTTGATCTCAAAGGGGGCACCAGCTGACCGCAAACTCTCATGTAGCTGTTAATTTCTCTGATCACAGAGTCTCTTCTTTCTTTTAAGTCATGAGAGATATGCATATTGATCACCAGACGACAGGGTGCAGACACAGTTATGACCACATCAAAACCATCATGCAAAGTGTTCAGGTTTCATACTTCTAGGAAGGACTGCAGAAGGCGCTTGTGTCATCTACGTCGCACTGCAGTTCATATAAACAGTTCAAAAAAGGTCACAATTGAACTGCTAAAATTAATCATTTAGGTGCTTTTCTGAACACATGCTACCCTAATGGCAAGTTAAGTGATAAAATAAGGATGAGAAGCAAAGATCTTGAAAAACTGTCAGCCTCAGCTAGTTTGTCTAAATCTTCTCTTTACTATCGGTGAAGAGGAGACCAATTTATATAAAGGCCTATTTTCTGTTTGAAAATACTTTTTATTCCTTCAGGCACAAGCAGCAGAGCAAACAATTCTGAGCAAGTAAAACAGATGATTTAAAAATCATTAAATTTAACTTGTACGAAAAAATTCTACACATCAGTAAACTATTTACATAACAACAGAAGTCAAGTTTTGTACAGAATTTTTCATATAGAGATATCAAAGTACCTCACAAAGCCAGGTAATGTTATCACCGTTTGACAAATGCGTGAATAACATAGAAATCTAGCAACACATAATACTGAAATACGACAATTCATTTTCAAAACTCGGCACCGGTGTAGAAGGAACCAAGAAGCTCTGTGGTGAGGGAGCTACCCAGCACCAAGCAGGTGATGGCACAGCAGTAACACACCAGAGAATGGCGTCGAATGAATTTCAGCAGTTTTTTGGGATAACAAAAACATTTTGGGATCTCTGTATACCTTGCAAAGAAACAAAAACAGTAAGACAGCGAGACCAATTTTAAACAAAAGAGCTCTTTGAAGGTAGCTCTTACAATAAACCGCAGAGAGCACATGCAACAAAGCTGGCACTGGCTTCCAGCTGGCTACACAAACCTATGCAGTTTTAGCTCATTTTCTCCTCTTCTTCCTTTACTGTAAGGTGAGATTTTACTTTTGCATATCATACCTTGTATTTTCTTGTTTCCTACGCCCAGCTTAAACTCTGTGCCCTGCCACGACTCCGCCTTTATTTCCCCATTCATGACTCCAAACAGGCCCCTCGCTGCTGTGCACTGCTTTTGTCCATCACGTCCTGCTCCTTTCCAGATCTTCTCTACTTTATATCCCTTCACCTCTGGCTTCAGAATTTCTCCATCATTCTCCCTCCTCTGCATCCTTCCAAGAACTGAACTCTAAAATAACCCCTGCCCCTGGGCAGAAGGCCGTGGAGGAGACGTCTTCAGGCTGCGCCCAGCGGCTGGCAGACGGGAGAGCCTGCCAAAGCCTCCAAAGCAGGCTGGGCTCAGCCGCGCTCGCCGAGGCTGCTCCCCAGGACAGTCCCAGCTTGGGCGTCAAAGCAAGCAACGGCTGCATGCCTGCTTTCCTGCACACAGCAAAATAAACCAGGATCCCTGGGTCACGGGTTTAATTGATTTTTTTTGTCTTTCACTCTGCTTCAGAAGTCAGTTTGATCAATGCTATTTCACACTCCTCAGTGCAAACTTTACTGATCTAACCCCTGACTAAAAATACACGAATCAAAGAAGCACCAGGGAAGGCAATATTTATCCCTTGCAACACACAGGGAATTACCGCGTTATAACTTCCTCCTGGCTTTCCTCTTCTATTAGGAGAGGCGGGGAAGGAGGAGAGGGAAGGAGAACTTGCACGGCTGAAGTGAGTGCCGGCACTGGCAACTGACGCTGCGTATTTATCCACTTGCATTAAGTATGGAAGAGGCAGTCACAGCTTGTGCTCCCTTGGCGCTCTTGCAAATTCTTATCTTTTCCATCTTCTAGTGGGTGACAGAAAACAGCAGCTACTGAGAAATGCTGGGGGAAAGCACAAGACCTAACCAATAAATAATAAATGCATCCATATCTCTACAACTCCTTCCTTTAAGTCCACGCAACACAAATATGAGATTCCCCACAGGAAGTCATGGAAGAGTCCAAATCCATCCATAAAGGTCAATAAATGAGCTTTCGTACTGCTTCCCGGCATTTCTTTAATAATCTGAATAAAAGTTGCCAACTAATAACACAGCAGAACATGTTCATTCACCCACACAAGAACGTCTTTCCCTTGCCAAGTGCCCCGGTGTGAAGGGAGGTGACCGGCGAGGCCGTGTGAGCATTGCCCCTGCAGTGCACACACAGAAGGTTCCTAGCAGCCACGCAACACGAACAAATAAGGCTTTGTCATTTTGTCGCACAGGTGAGATTACTTCCTACACAAAACTGACAGCTACAAGGATTGCTACGTGGACATCGTGTGAAAAGTTACTTGTGCCGCTTCAAGCGCCTCCTTGTTTCCTCTCCAGCCATCTGCTCTTATTCCTTCCTAGCTTATCTTGATGTACTTCTCTCAAGGACAGTTTCTCAGTTCTCTTCAATGGTGGGTCTATTGCTAACCCCTTTGGTGCTTTGTCCAAATCGTCCAGATTGTTTTTCCATATGGAATCAAAAAATCCCCCTGAAAGGCTGAGCCACATCACAGTTTGACTATTGTCAATCCTGCCTGCTGTTGACTGAATATTTCTATTTTGAGTAGTTTTGCTGAGACAACTTATTTTTAATCACTTCCCATTCAAGGTGCACACCTTCACCACTAGAGACTTAGACATTAAAAGCTCATCTGTCACTCCCTCCCATAATCGCCCCTGCTCCCACAGCCTTTTCTTAACACATCCAACTTAATTCTTCCACTTCCACCTCTACTGCTATTTGTGAACCTCTATAACTTGGGGACAACTCTTCTATTTCTTCTATGCCAAACTTCCTCTGGCATCTCCTTCATACACCTCCTTAAATATATTTCATTTAGGGAGTCCTTCATCAGGTCCCTCACAACGAAATCTCAACTCCTCCTCTGCCTGAACTGAGTTCTGGGTTTCTCCACAGCTGGGCTGTGACATCTTCAACTCCGGCACCCTCCTGAGCCTTTGTCTTCTCCTCTGAACCTAGTATGTTGGAGAACATCAAAAGGACAGGTTTCTTCTCTCACACTCAAATAGATCTATTCCAGGAAATTATTTTTTCCAAACTTGACGTAATACAGGAACCCAAGCCACTCTAAACTTAAAACTGCAAGTGGACGAATGAAATACATCCTGCTTCTCAGACTTAACTAATACAACTCAGAGCCAGGAACTAGGACCTGCAAATATTTCTGCTGATGTGAACAACTGAAAACACTTTCTGCAGAAAGCACACACTGAGCCTGCAAGTGAATGTGCTGTAATCAAACAAGTTTTCAAAAGCAGCAGAAGCAAATACTGACCTCAAGAAACCACAGCAGGGCATCAAATAACGAAGAACTTGAAGTCACCACCCTAGAAGCTCTCAGTTTGACCTCTGGGTACAAAACAAGAAGGATTGCGATGCCTTCTCATTCCCTATGCTAATACCTAAGCTATCACTTCATATTACTACTGACTACTACATTTGCAGAGTCAACCGTGAATTCCCCATAGCTTTCTTTGCAGAAAACCATAAAAACTGACCTGAGTATTGACCACAGTCCCCAGCACAAACAAGAAGTTCGTTTCCAGAGCTTTGGTCCGTGGCCCTGCGTGCGTCTGCCCTGCACTGCCTGCTAATTGGACCTACAGAATGCCGAAGCAGTCAGCTGGAAAAGAGCCATCTTATCTTCGTGCCCCAAATGAATTTTTAAAAGGAAAAAGAAACTCCTGTTGTGAATTATGAGAATGAGCATCTTTCAAATACTGTTAATAGAGCGATAAGAATTACCTTTTCTTCATGTCTGTAATACCCCATTCAGCAAGGAGTCCTGCTCTCTCCCCAAGCCTCAATTTAACATGTTTTTTATTTACGGTATTACTTTCCAGAGATATATATTGGAACATTTTTTCAAGAGAGATAAACATTGCCAAAGTCATTACTAAACACATCTTTCCCTGCATAGCCAACCAGGGGCTCAGTTCTGAAAACTTGTGCTATTAATAAATGACACACTGCAGTAAACTAATTGTATGTAAAGTCAACGGGTGCATGTTTAAGAATTTTAATTACTGTTCCATGATTGCTTTATATTCAATACATAACATGCAGGTAACACAGCCTTTATGATGATAAGCAGTTTAATTAGAAAGCCAAGATAAGAAAAAAATGCCTTTAAGTTACTGGATTTGTTCATGCTGGCCATGTGGTAACTTGAGCACATAGTTTCCCTCGGTATTTTAAAATATGAAACGCTAATTCTACCTAAACCTTTGTTTCCTCACACTATAACAACTGCTTTATATGCCATTTGCTTCTCTCATGGGGGTCAACAGCACAGTTTCATGAGATCATGAACTTCAACCTGTCTTTAATCTTTGAGTGAGTCCACGCGAGCGAGTGGTGCCCCATGCTCCGTGGCCAGCGTGAGCCTCCCAGGGAGCCGAGACAAGCCTGGGCTGCACGCTGGCAGCAGCACGCTTACCCCTTCAGCAAACTGTCTCGGAGGATGGCCATTGATTTCCTAGTTATTATGAACATGAAATTATTGAATGACAGATGATAGAGTGTTAGGTCCTGCAAGTATTTTCCCAAATGGGTTATCTAGCTGGCGTTGCCGTAGCAACGAGGCTGTTTGACAGCGCTTATGACAAAGAAGTCTTTGCTCAGAATTCAGCTACAAAACAGCTCCTTGCTTCCTACCGTATCCTCCCCGGCCCTATCCAGCATTTCCTCAATGCCCCCCTCGGCCCACACCTCCAGCTGGCTGCTCCAACACTGATCAGGGTATGGCACCGCCACCAGCCGTCAGCCCTCCAGGAGAGCACCGTGCCCGTGCCGGGGCATGATAATGTCCAAGATAATGTTGATGATACCCATAAGATCAAGTAATAGGTCTGCCAGTGCCGAATCCACAGGAAATGCAAGTTGTGCATCAGGAGACACAACTGAAAGCCTAGGAGGAACAATGCTCGCAAATCAGCCATTGCCTCGTACAGCTAAAGGTGAAATAATTTCTTGCAAACATGTCACTTCTGTTGCAGGGATACAGTGAACTTCTCCTTTATGTCTCTCTTTTTTTTTTTTTAATTGTAATAAATTAGAGTTTGGTCAGAATGGTTTCGTCATTCACAGGTAGCTTCACAGTCTGAAGCACGGTTATGCTCACTCCCCCTTTCCCCAGAGCAGCACACGTGCCCCTGCACCTCGGCATCCTCCTTGCCAGGAAGGACTTCACAAGCAATGCTCTCTAAGGAGCACAGAACCACAACGTCACATCACAACAACACAGAAGGGATAATACAAAGGCTTAGATCAAACAAAAAAGCAAAGCACACAAAAGTGTTACACCTCTGGAATACCTGCTTAAGCTTTTCTTTCAATTATAGTCCTTCACCATCAAGTCATGACTCCTGGGTTTTTTGTAAGTCCCGTTTCTACTAGCAGGACGTAGCCTGAATAGCCGAAACTAAAACTCAGCTACCCACCTTCTCCAAGTGCTGTCACACTTGCTCAACTTTTCTGATCATTCTAGAAAACACCTCTCTTTCGAGCTTCTGAGTCCCAAAGAAAACTGCTTCAATCAAGAAAAGAATTATATGTGAATCCAAAATTATGGGCAATAATGCACTTAATAATGCACTTAAACTGACTCATCCACTGGTCAGTTTTCCAGAAAGGTAATGACGGGCGAGCGAATTCCTGAAGGACAGCCTGAGAAGCTGCATCTGGTCGCAGCGAAGTACCACAAAGCTGCAGCCAGGAAGGCTCACGTGCGCAAGTTTTGCTGCCCAGGTTGGTAACTGCTCTTCACCGTACACAGTTACCACCTTTTTTCACCCTGCGCAGGCCACGATGGATTTTCTTGTACTTTGTTCCCATGTCGAGTGGACTCGAGCAGCATCTCAGCTGCCATCGGTTGAGTTGCGGTATGTGGGTGGGAAAAGGCTTCTGAAACGTAACTGGATTTTTAACAGGCACCAAGTTACCACAGCTGAAGGTGGAAAAGCACACCTGGGAAAGCCGGAAGAAGGCCTCACTGTGAAAATGTAAGTTTAAAATCTGTCCAAATATTCCCTGATATCGTTACCAAATGAGAGACATTTTTTCCTCCAATCTCCAATAAAAATCTATCCCAAAAGGTGTGTTTTATGTCAAGATGGAAAAGCACGCCAAATAAAACCTTTTAAAGCACACAGCATTTAATGGGGGCAAGTAATGACCAGATCCCCAGGAGAAATGGAGGACTAGGAACGGAGTGAGAAAAATTGAGATAAGTTTTGTTCATGAAGCTTAAATGCTCAGTCTGTGCCAACTATCTTGTTTCTGGCGAGAAATATTTTAGGTCTTAACATATTTTTAAGTTCATTAAAAAAAACCATTCCTGGTACAGCCACATCTGCTCATAACAGCACTTTTATAGGACAGCTCCAATTAGAGTTGGCTCTTGATGAGCCTCATCTAGGCTGTGCTGCGCGAAGCTATAAACAAGGCACTGAAAGCACAGGGAGAGCTGCAGCTTCACATTGCCACCAGCCCCCACTGTCATATTTCCTCTCCTCTCATCCCCTCCTTCTAGCATAAGCAAAGCTGTAAATGTTTTAGGGCTGTGTGATAGTCCCTGAGAAAAACAGGGAGCATATGTAGTGTATTTTCACACGGAAAAAAAAAAAAAAAGGAGATCCTAATTTCTAAAGTGTGCCTTCTGTCCAAAGTATACCCTTGACGCTAACTCGGCTGTGATGCAAATCACTTTACACAGATTACTCAGCCATAGATGATACCAAGGTACCATCAGAAGGGTATTAGTCAACAAATTCTCATGAAGTCCAATTACATGTTTTCTATATAATTCCCTGGCTACCCACTAAAATTTTGCTGATATTAGCCCATCCAAAAGGCATTTCAGGGACCAGGAGCACAGATAATATCCATTACAAAACCATTCTGTGGTTTCTGTCAAATCTAAGTTAAATGCACAATAGGGACTGGAAAGCTGCTACAAAACTGCAGATTCAGGATCTACACAGAACAAAGACACTAGGTCAATATACTCTTCTTTTTAAACGGCGAGACTGTCAAATATGTGAAGACCGAGATGAAAAGCAAGCACGTAATGGCATAATAGCGCACCACCCCTGAGCACCACTGTGACGCAACTGTGAGCACCTGCCTGGCCCACAGACATAATTGACATCATCTGGCTTTTCTCAAATTTCTCATGCAAATACAAAACCAGTATCAAATGCATGGAATTTTTAAATGGAAGAAAAGGCAGTAAGTTTTTTGGCAAAATCCTCTCCCTTTCTCTCTTCTGAAACAGATTTTCAAAACGTGTCCCTTCTGAAGACCTTTAAATGGCTAGATGGTTCAAGGCACAGGTAATGGCTACGAAGCCCTTCACCTGCACGTCACAGGTTTGAATTCAACCCCAGCTGGTAGTGACTGAACGTTATTATGATGAGACAGCTGTTCAACGGTCCATCTGAAACGAGCTGGTAGTTTCAGTCCAGTTCCTACTGGGCAGGTGTCTGCATCATTAAAATCACACCACTTCATTCAACGACCTTGTTGGCAGCATCAGCAAAACCGAGAACAGAGCGGACGTGGCTACTAGATATGTTCTCCTGAATGAGAATCAAAAGAGCTTTGGCTAGTTTAGGATTGATGTATAGTGATGAGTAACAGAGAGAAACACAAGTTATCACTGACTTCACTGAACTTGTTCTAGACACAAAGTAGGAGTTCTCCGCCTTACCATAAGCATTTCAGACAAATATTTCTTAAAGATTTCAATTCTCCTTAAGAATTTCTTATTTCATATGCATTCTCATACCATGAAAAAATACCTGAAAGACTTCAAGGAGGAAGCAAGTCCCTATAAAGATTCGGAAAGACTAACATTTTGGGGGGGAGGGTATTTGTTTTGTTTTTCATACCGTCTTTACACACTGTTTGCCAAAATAAAGACTCAAACTGTGGTTAAAGAAAACAAAAAATTGGAAAAGAGAAAAATCTGCGAAGATCTGGTATAAGCATATTTTTTATTTGTGGGATCTCCAGGGGAAACAGTCATTGCTTTATTGATTTATGCTACAAAAATTGTCTAAGAGAGTACAGCACTGAAATAAAACTTGTGAGGAATTGACCTAGCTACTAGCTTTAACCACAATCAGTGCAGGCACCTCATAGTCAGTGTCCCAGAAAGCAGGGGATTAGCTCCGGTATTTTTAGCTACACTTAAACAGAACTGTGACAAGCTGCTCATCAGGGTTAAAAATCCTTCCAAATATTTATAGACCCTGTGATATTTACCCTTTGGGTTCATATAGCAGGGAGTATGCTGCTTCTGTCTTGATGAGCACTTCTGGGTCCAGCCATTCACGGGCCAAAGGGAACATGAAGAATGTTACTGGAGCTGGCTGGATACACGCCAACTACCCTTGCTTGGCAAAGTTTCTAGGAGTAAGATTTTCAAGGATGTGAAAGAAAATAGTAGCTTGATTATGCACGGCCAAGTCAGTAAAGAAAAAAAATGTCCAGAGAACAGCTTTCAAAAGAGGGACTCAGTGTGTTTCTGAAGAGGTAAGTAGAAAAAAAATTACACTGCTATGTTGGGAAAATGGGTGCTAAGGAATAACCCTTTTTCGCTTCTCTGAAAGATGCTTAAAGTGATCTCATTTGATGGTGACACTGAAAAGTGAATGAAGAAAGTGAAAGGCTACTTCCCTCAAATGCTTCCATTTTAAAATCCTGATTACAGTCTTACTACAGTGCAATACTGTACAAACACACTTGTTTAAAGATAACACTAGTAAAGCTTATTTTGCTATGGGCAATCCCAGCAAGCTTTAAAAACAAAAAGAATAGATTTGCTCACCAGGCGGATTTTTCCTATAACACAAATAGTAAATTCAATCTGCTGTTAAAAAAATTACTCCATTCTGAAAGCAATTAAGAAGGGCATTTCCCCCCAGCTTGACTTGTCAATCCTATTAGACCAAATTCTAATTAAGGGTGGAAAAGTGGCTATTTTATCTGCCAAATGAAAATAATTTAGTGCAAGTTAATGAGGACTGGCTTATAACTGATTAGTCATTTTGATTCTGGCTTGTTACAGTGGTTGAAATTACCTTCAAAAGATACAGTAGGATCAGCAGTCATTTTCACACATTTGATAAACAAACAGAGCTTTCCTTTGTGACCAAATTAGGCACGAAAATATCTCAAAACAGGAACCAGATAGGTGCAACAGCGTACAGCTAGCTTGGGAAAGATAAACTACTTTGAATAATAACAATAATAGCTAAACTATTAAGACTTGACAATCTTTTCTCCACATCACGCTTGCACACTACCGCACGCAGCAGACTGACTAATGAAGGCCAAGCATTGCTATGAGAGAGGGGACACCAATCTCACAAATCGTTACTCGCGTGAGTGGCTTTCCCTCAGCATGCTATGGTGCCACACAAGAGTGCTGACACGAAGATTTTCAAAATCAAGTTTATACCTGTCATCAGGTACATTTTTTGAAACTGAGCTCATTACAACGTGTGTAAATGCTGCACAAGGATAACAAATCCTACTAGTCCTTCACAAGCGGGTAAGGAGCTGCTCAGATGGCTCAGAAAGCACCCCTGGGCAGTTTGCATTCAGAGCGGCGGGACACGGGAGTGCACACAGCGAAATACCTTACAATAGGTCACCTACATCTGTTTTATTTCTTACATTCTGGATGATTGTACACAGTTGTGTAGGCATTTGCATTTCTCAGCCACCATTTAAAAGCACTCAATACTTTCCTAACAACTGGTATGCTCTGCTTCTGTGGCACCTCACCTGGCCTTGACAGCCACCCAGAAATTGAGTGATGACATCTTGTTTTCAACATGTTGTGTGAAGATAAAAACAATGATGTCAAACAGAATCCTAAAGCCGGATCACTGGTTGCCTGAAAATTCATCTCATTTTCTCATATGGACTACAGGTACCCAAACGATTAACTGGCTTCAGAAAAACAAATCAAAAACAATTAGGTCGAGATTGAACTGGTCATCTCACTACCTCAAGAAACCAGATTTATGGCTGGTTTCATTCACATGAAGCAGGTGGGTCTTTTCACATACTCACCACCATCGTAACAAAATTACATGAAGTAGCTCTTCTACTTTGGCTGGAAAAGCCCCAAAGACAGCAGCACGGTTTATTGTTAACATCAACCTCTAATGAGACATTACTTGGTTGATATTCTCCATGCTTAAATAATTTGATGTTGGTATTGTGACTTTCAGTAGATGACCGCCTCCAGAACCCAGAACAAAACCTGGAGAATAGAGGTATGAAAAAAGAATCTCCCTTTGGATACCGGAAAGCTAATCTTTGCAAGTTCAGGCACTTAAAGGTTCAGAAACATACTCTAAGTTTCTTAAATACCTGACCAGTTCCTCCTGAACTTTAAACATATCTCCAAGTGCCTAAATGACTTTGAAATCAGACCACAACAATTAGTTGCCTAAAAAATACAACGGTAACTCAGTAAACAACATTCCAATACTTCTTTAAGCTGACAATTTATATTCTACTTGAAACAAATCAGTGTTCGCTCTTGTCCCCTCTCTGCAATGATTTAAAGGCAGCTGCTGCATCGATATTTTATAATATTTAGACTTGACATTGAAAAACACACAGTCTACACTTATTGACATACTGTGGCACATGACACCTAATTTAAAGCAAGTCACATTGACAAAAGGAATTTGTTGGGCTCTGCATAGTACGTTTTTACATTCACCTACACTTCTAGTGTACAAGGGAGCCTCAGTCATCAGTGAAAGTTAATGAGGAGGTATGAGAATCAGAAAAAACTCTGGATGTCTCCTGTAGCCTATTTACATGCAGGTTTCACAATTACTTAAAAAAAAACCCCCTAGATCCTTACATAGGGTTCTTTTAGGAGTCAGGACTGTAGTTACATATAATGTTCTAACAAAGTTTTGTTACTAGGTCTCTGTCCACAACCACCACGGCAAGATGTTCATCACGTTAATCGTATCCAGTTCACGGCAATCGGAGCGAGGGGCACGAGGCCACTGTGGCACTCCACTGTCCCCCGGTGCAGAGTGCTACACAGGGCAATGAACGCCACGTGCCCTCCTACCCGCCAGAAACCTGCCACCCCATCTACTCTAGTCCACTTGCACGCAAGAGATAAATGAATTTTGCCACCCCAGTCAGGACATTTCCTAAGCACCAGCTTTCAATTTCAGTTGAGGAAACAGATATTTCTCGTTCAAAACTGCGCAGCAACTTCATTGCTCTTTAATTTTGCACAGTCCCCCTGAAGCACTTTGCTACTGAACAGCCTTTAATATGATTTGAAGCAGATACCACTCCAGGGCTTTCTCGTCTTCATCACTTGTTTGTTTTGACCTTGACATTTATTCAATTAGAACTGATTTGCCAATCATGCACAACCCTTCTTAAAGTCCATTTCCATACACCAGTGAATAGTCCCATCCAGTTAGCAACGATCTTTCCGCATGCCCAAAGTAAAAACACACAAAACCGAGGAGCATACGAAACAGCCAAGGTGTCTGTCACAAGGCACCTACTGTTTTCTTTCCTATCACTGCTCTCAGTAAATGGAAACAAAGAGGATCTGTAAAATGTCTTTCGGTAAATAATCAGCTCCAACGCAGTCTAACCATCAGATTCATCGGCTCCTTGAAATTTGCTTCAGTGGAGGAATGCCTCAAGTTCGGGAAGGCAGGATTCATTCTCTGAGTATCATGACAGCTCCTGCACAGCTGGAGAAGAGAGGAGAGCACACAGTCCCTGTCGCAACACTGTCACATGCTCAGCGCTGGGAGAAGAGGACTTGTTAAGATTGTCAAGTATCACTCACGATTTTACGCCTGTGGAGTTGTTCCTCCTGGAAGAGAACCAAATAACTCGTATTTTTTGAAAATTGCTTATGACAGCTTTTCGGTCTGCTTCAGGCTGGCTCTTAGTGATGGTTTGTATTTTCATATACTCCTCATACATTAAGAAATTTACACCTGTCAGGTCCTGACAGAGTGTCTCCATCTTCAACCTTTTCGGAGAAAATTCTTTGCTTGCAGACATTATCCAAATAAGTTTCTATCAGAACTCTGTGTGACATAACAGGTGGAGGTATAAGAAATATGCAGCACACAAGCAGAGAATTTTAATGAGAGACAGGGACTTCTGCACTAGCATAAAAGGGATGAAAATTGCAATACTGATCCCTGACACTTTAAACTGCACGTGAAGCCCATGGGTAATCGTTAGGAGAAGACACAAATGCCTGTTACAAAATTTTCTTTACTACCCAGGTTGACATCAGAATTTTTATTTCTATCTAGGGACTCACGCTTGGGGTCAAACAAAGCAGCTCAGTGAACAAGAGTCCTCGCAAATAAGCAGGAGGATGGTCATTCCTGCTGGTGTGCATGTTGACACCAAAACAAACGTTTGTTCTCCCGAGCCGCAGTGGCTGGAGGAGAGGCTGCAGCGTGCAGGGAGACCCTCAGGCACGGGACTCCCTGTGCGTTCAGCCAAGCCCTGACCTGAAACTCCTCCGGAAAGCTGACGCCCAGAAAGACACTTACTACTCATCACAAAAATATTACACTTTTGTGAACCTTTCAGAAAAAAATGTAAGCTTTGCGGCTCACGTTCAGTGCTGTCTCAAGTAACACTGTGCTAAGCTCAAGTATTTTGGTGAAACGCCACATTAGCAGTGTTGCCAGCTCAGACAATGCATTCTCGCCACGTGGTCAGCAGCATCCCGGCGCAGCAGCTCCTTCAACAGGCTCACACGTCTCCGCAAATCCTTTCCTTCACCTCCCCCTTCCTCCAGCCCCAGGAGGTTTCACTCTGCCACTGTGCTCCGCGTACTTCGTTTTCACAAGGGAGACTGAATTTACAGGAAGGCACGGTGACACGCTGGCGGGAGGTCACATCATCGCTTGTGTAAGACAAGTAGCATGGGGTGCCTGGGCAAGAGCGAGCCTCCACGGCTGGGGAAGTCGCGTGTCAGAGGCCAACATAATTTGGGGCGGTAGCACTGGGAAGGGGTTTGTTTCTGACCTCCTTTGACTGCTGTCTGAAGGAAGAGCCAAGGCAGGATGACCAGAGAGGACTGTTCCCTTCGCCCATTGGCAGCAGAAGGATGAAGGGGAGTCAGCGGCGCTGGCAGTTTTGCTATGCTCCGTTCGGCAGCAGGCGAAAGACAGAGCACGCATCCTGTTCCCTTGTCCCCCCCGCACCCCTCTGTCACTCCACTGCAAAAGGATTCGGCTTGTAAAAGAAAAGGAAGAAGCTGCTGCAGCTGGCAGGGACTGCAGGGCAGCGCCATGCCTCTCCTGGCTTCCTCCCTACGAGAGCAAACATTTGTATTCCCCCTAACATCACAAGGCAAGTTATTCCACACCCGTCCCCGCTGTAACTAACCATAGTTGCATTGCTGGGCAGTAATGTTTAATTACCATTGCTTTTACAGTTTAATAAATGGTTGGATTGCCAACGCTAAAAAGACACAATTTGTCAACTGTAAATTAATGTTATTCAAATTAACTTTGGACCATAAAGAGGGCTTTTAATGTCACTCATCTATTCAACATTTACTGCCCCTATTTTGTAACTAATGTGCAAACTGCTGAATTATTGGATTTCTTTAATCTTTTTTAATTCTTTATAATTCGGTACCTTCTGTTGCACTTTAATGATCTATCATGCCCAGCTCTTCCAAATAAAGGGCTCTGTTAAAAGAAAAGGCCGGGTTAACCACTCAACAGATTAATCTTCGTCCTTGTGCAACTCTTACTGCAAGCCTCTCTTCTCCCTTTGATTGCAGAAGGAACTAAACCTCTGATATGTATATCAGCTCTTGAACCATCTTCTTTTCCTTAGGCAAGGTGTGCAAGATTGCTAGTTTCCAGCAAGTTTTAAAGGTAAAGGTAACTATAACATACACCGCTGGAGTTAGAGGAGGCATGCACTTGCTTGAAAGTTTCCGAAAAGGTCACTTCAGTCCTAAAGGCAGTCAAACCAGCCCCGTTAACGGCACAGTCAGCTGCTGCTGGCATTATCTTTTCTAAAAGGCCACTTTTAGGTACAGGCTATTGAACGCAGACTTCAGCTTTATTTCATCCAGAAATGCTTAACAAATTTAAAATTTTTGTGTGTGTGAACATTTCCCAAGCTTATTGCCACATTTAGATAGCCTTTTTATGAAAACACTGCTTTACCTAACTGGCACAGTATTTCATCACATGCAAAAGGAAGTCCTTCTTTCAGGTTTAATTTTTCTTTGAAAAACCTCACGGAAGAGCAATTGTCTCATTGAAAGGTGGCAGTTGCCAAGTACTGGCGTAAGGGCTGATACATATCTGAACGCATACACAAACAAACACGAAATTATATCATCCTGTATCGAGTGACTGTTTGCAATTAATTTAATTAAAAATTAACAAATATTTGTAAGTAAGTGGAGACAGACCTTCTATTCAAAGATACAGCAGTCTGTCAGCCATGGCACAGCTGATGAACACCTGCTCTAATTCTATATACAGCATAAAGCCTAATCGTTTTGTCATTCCTGCTTATCTAGAGGAGCCTCAGCATAGAATTTGAGGACGTGCCCAACACAAAGGATGGAAGGAAGGGGAGGAAATCATCTGCCTGGCCTGTTTGTGCTGGGCCACGAGGAGCTGGACCCACATGCACCTTCTCCACTTCTGACATTGGTGTAAAAAAACTCTGGAAAATCTTTTGAAATTGGCCGGAACATCTAGCAATGAAAAAACTGGATGAAGGCAAAAAGACATGAAAACAAAACAAAGCAAGCAATAGAAGAAGCGTGAGTAAGTATCGTGGGATTTTATCCACGTTTCTAAGTGACACCTTTGTATCGGGGAAAAGGAATGAAACGCCCTGTTAATGTCGTAAGTAGGCAGTACTACACCGGGGAAAGTCCCAAACAGCACAAAGAGGAAAAAAAAACAAACCTACAAATGTGCAAGGGAACTTAGTGAAATTAAAAATATGGGCAAAAGAATCAGAATAAATGCAGCTATGGTCAAATTAATTGCGGCTGAGAGAAAGAGCCAAATGAACACAAGTGCATGAGAGACTTATGACACAAAAGTTAAAAGCGAGTGTTGCAAATGAAGCGATGGTGCATGAGGGCAGCTGACTGGGCATGCTTGTTATATAGGAGTGCAAAAACCCCGTTTGTCACCATTAGCGAATGATTGGTGCACATTCATGTCATAGCAACATCCACCTTTTTTTTAATAAACTAGTATCTTTCTATTTCAAACACTGAAAAAGTTGCCTCTGATTTCTGAATAGAGGAGATGAGCTTCCTTTCTCCTCCCAAAATATTAAAACCAAAATGCCTAGAACACCTATAGTGCAGTAGCTTGAGAGTGATCAGTTCACCTACACAGACTGCAAGACAGTTTGTAAGCCAGCAGGGTGAAAGGCAAGATATAAATATAGCTTGCATTTTTTGACTCAATCTACACAGATTTAGATCAATCAAGAGACTTAAAGTAGCTTTTCATTTGGCTAGGACTAAATCCTCATGCCCTCCATGCAGATACCTCCACTGCTTTGTTACACTTGTGCTCAACAGCTTCATTACATCATGTCTGGAATGAGACTGTAAAATTCACAAGCATTAACAGTTTTTTCAGGTTACCTTTTTTTTTTCCAATTTGTATTTCATGGTGCTTCTTAAGCTTTTCGTAGCTTAAGAAAAACTGAGGCAGGCTTAGCAGTAGCTGATCATTCCAAATTATTCTTCCTGTTTCTATTCAATTCATTCTATCAACCAACACACAGTAGCTGAAAATTATCTCAGTACAAGAAATCCACTGCTAAAATGGGAAATAATAATTTATTTCAGCATAGTATCATTAATTACCATAAAATAATTCAAAATGTCGGGTTTTGGTTTGGGTTTTGTTCTTTTTTTTTTTGAAGCAGCCTACCAGACAGCTGAGGTAGGTTTGAATAGAATATAGCCCCAATGCCAAAAATCATGAACATCATCTTTCATTACTGAGCTTATTAGATGAATCATTGGAAGAGAAGAGCAATCCAAATCGGTGTTGTAAGCATCCCAATTTAAATCTGTTTCCCTGACAGAACGCAACTTGTTTTTTCCCAAAGTCGCAAAGACTTTTCAGGCTGCAGACACAAGAGATGCAAGGGAGTCTGGTGACACAGTTCCCTCCTCAGCAGCAGAGGCAGCCATGTGCCGTAGTGACTGCTCGGTCCCTGGTGCAACCCAAGCGAAGCATCTTGCACTCAACACTCCTGATCTCTCCATTTCCTTGCTGAAATGCCCTTGACCAACAGGCTGTACTAGAGCCTTACAACCGAATGCTTGAAATCAAGAGATGCTGGCCTGTTAGTGGGCTCTACAGTGCCCGCAAGGGGCAAACCACAAGCAACAGACTCATTCCTTGAAAACACAGTGTGCTAAAAGGAGCACCCTCCAGCAAGACTTTGAGTCAGTGCTGGCTTTGCAGTGGGGAGCTTCCCCCATAGCCACCACCATACTTGCAGCGCCCGAGTGAGCCTGGCTCTGGGAGCCACCGTATTGCCCTGCCCAGGCCTCCTTGCAAAGAAACACCTTCCAGCATTGGAAAGAAAAGTTGTCCCACGCTATGTTCCTGTAAAATATGATGCACTAGGCATCAGCAGTGTGGGGTGACCATTTTAATGCAGCTTGAAGTACACCTGTTAGTAAACCATCAGCATACTACTACTTCACACATAAGTGGCTGCTTCTCATTAACGTGCCACTGTGGTGCTACACTAACAGAAGGCAGCGGAGGTGACAGTCCAGGTGCAACATACATGAGACGTACACTCACAACGGATAACCTACAAAATAAGAGGGGATATCTGTGTGGTCAATTCATGTGTGGAAAATGAGAAGTCCCATTCACCACTTTGCAACTCCAGTGTTGTGTCAGTAAGACCCACCGGGAAGTTCTCCCTGACCACACTGCCTAAACTCCACCGCAACACCACAGTTTCACAGGTTACAAAATTAAATGGACAGTTTTGGTAAAAGAGTAAGAAACAAGAACACAATGATGACATATCTGCTTCCACCGTTTGTGATGTTTTAATCCTTCAGGTTAATTATCTGACACGGTTGAGTCGAAGTTGGATGAAATGTATAAAACCCCAGGAAACAGAAGAGAGAAAATACCATAACATGACAGGGGAAACCAGCACAGGACTACCAGTACTACTTCAGGATTAAGTCTTTAAAGGCACATAAGTGCACCACTCAGGATATTCCACATTTATCCATTTTTAATAGTTTCACTGTCCATCATTCTCCTCAGGTCAAAAATGCCCAGGGGATTCCTCACCTTTTTACCCGCAGGATCGGTTGCAGCATTTTGTCTGCTCTTCACGATTTCCTCAAATAGATTTATAGCAGAACTTGCTCCCTGACAGACATAAAAGTCTTTTCATTGAAGGTGACAGAGTTTTACCAGGAAAAAGTGTAACGGCCTCTGCTTTGTCATACCTGGACATTCATTTGAGGGGTACACAGCTCATTTTTCTTGCCTGTGTCAAGAAGCTGAAAAAATGAAAACTAATTATATGGTCCTCAAGAAAAAGATCTCAAGCAGCTGGAACAATGCTCGAGATCCTCTCTCTCTGCCCTTAGCACCAAAGAGGACTACTAACACGGATCAGCCTTTATTTCCTTCCTTGAATGTCATGCCATTGACACTGAGCTGCCACACAGTTTTAAGAAACGGAGAAGCAGGAGGATATATAGCAAAAGCCCTTAAATCCCCGGAGTACTCAAACTACCCATTTGCCAGAGGAGAATAGGGAGCTCTTGCTGCTGCGAGCCAGGCCATCAATTCCTGAGGAATAGATGACCTCGGTGACAGCAAGCCCTACTCTCATGGTTGGATAGACAACCTTCCCAATGTGAGCCTCTATTCACCACTGGATCTGCAGCCAGGCAAGCGTGATACCTCCGCTCCTCCTCATAACTTCTCAGAGAAGCAACAGAGAGGAGTTAACAAACCAGGGAATGGCAGAAAAATTGCTCTAATTTGAGGATATCAGCATTGCTCAATGACACAGTGCTCAGCAGGCACCATTACTGGGGAAGGACAAATGATTCGGGGTATAATATCAGACTGTTTCTCCTCACAGAGCAGCCAAGTATTTGGAAAGCAAAATATTAGACCCTCTAGGGTTGAAGAAAGAGAGGAAGGAGAAAAAAATTACATTTTCCCCTCTTTCTCAGGAGCCAAGGGGGGCATAATTGTCACAAGTCTGCTAAAATATACAAAATATTTAGCTATGCACGGGAGTCCACAAATGAAACCTCAACAGAAACCCCTGCGCTTAGTCCTTGAAACAGAAACTATTCAGATTTGGTCTTCCTTAGGAAGCTTTTTCACTGTTCCAGTCGTTAGAAACTTTGTTTCTCTGCCTAGCACATGCCTACTAGGTTGTTTCCAAGCCTCAAGACCGTACAAACGCCTCTGGTGGAAATCTTCACAAGGCAAGTTATATCTACTATCTCTTCAGGAGATAAGTAGAGAGGCTCTCTTCCTCATGCACAGCACCACACAAAGGGGGTTTTACAATCAGGTATTCGAGGGGGAAAATACAGTGTGAAAAATACTAATGGATAATAGCTTTTCTCTCAGAGTTTTAAGCATAGATTAAAAAGACGCTGCGTATTTAAAGGTAATAAAGCAATCACGATCAAAATGCCTGTGTCTTTAGCCCACACCTTTTTTTATACTTCGCCCTGATTGAAATCATGATCTTATTTTTGAGGCTGATCCCTGTTCAATATCAAATGAATCAATCTTCTATTCTTTCCACCTAAAATGGACTTGGTAATTACTAACAGGAGATACATAGCAAACAGCAAGATGTCATTTGTCATTTCTCTCTTCAGCACCAAACAAGTGACTGGCAACTGAAAAAATGGATTACACAGAGTGCTGGCACTGGCTTCATTTACACTTCTGGCCTTTACACAATGGCTGCTTTCTGATTACAGAATCACGGACTGCACAAAATAATTCGCCAATCACTTTTGAAACTCTTCCTCTGAAGCTACTTGCCACTCTCACCTTTCTTTCTAATATATTTCAAATTAAATAAGCCAGGTTTTTAATACAACTGTAAAATTACTAATCCCATCTTCTTGCTAAGAAAGCTATGACGCACAGACCTAAAATTTACCAACAAGCATTCCTACCCTAGCAAAAAGAAGACATACTATCTAGATAAAGCTAACTAATGACAGCAGAGATTTTCATGACAATATTTTCAGATAGACTTTTTTTTTTCCCCTGTGGCAAGTTTCTGTGGCAGAAAACTTTTCTGTGGTCACAGAATCTTTCTTTCACCAGACTAATATTTAAGCTTCTGTCTTTCTTTGTCTGCTATTTCTGCTCTGTCAAACCTAGTAATACCCATTTTATCGCTAAAGTCTTGTAAAAAGAAACAGGTTACCCCAAAAGGAAACATTATGGTCTATCCCATTAAACACAGTAAAACTTTAGATCTCACATAAAAATGGGTCATCCAATTACATGGTAAAAGTGACGTTTTTTCATTGTCCAGTACACAATATATTTACAGGAAAATTACCAGAAACCCCTCAGCTGTAGCAGATCTGAACCTTATATTTAGATGCAGTCATATATTACTGCTGATAATGTGATGTCAGTGAATAGATTGGAATTTTTCACTGTCCTTTATCAAGATAAATTGTTCTGTCAATAGCAAATGGCTGGCAAGTATTAACACTCTGCACACTATATGACTTCTCATTCCAAGTAAAAATTGTATTTAATGCTTTTGCACAAAATCTATGGCCGTGACTATCCCTATTACCTACTTAACTACCTTTTAAAAGGAGGATTTATTTCTGCAAATTAGGACCTGGGTAACAAGACAGTATCATGCATCATAAACTTTAAGTCAATATAAGGCAGGACACTTGCAGTTCGAATGGGGAGATACCTTACTCTCATCACTTGGTCATCCAATAGCATTACCAGGCTGCGGTGGGAGCAGCTGCTCAGAGCAGAACTTTATCTTGACGTTCTTCCACCTACACCACCACTGCGTCCCACAGTAGCAATTTGCTCATTGGCCTATTACTTTCAATACGTATTCCAGTAATTGGCTATTTCACACTTGTAAGGCTTGAACTGGCAGAGTGCAAAGGGCAGGCAACCAGCCTGTCAGGGTCCTGCAAGCCGGTCGTCCATCAATTATCATCAGCTTTTACAAGAATGAGCAAATGCTCTGAAACTTCGTTGGCTTGAATCAGCTTTGCTATGAGCGTAATTTATCCCCAAACCATGTTCGAGTTCCTATCTGAAAAACGAGGAGGTTGCTATGGAGTGAGTAACGTTTGTTTGTTTGTTGGCACTTACTGGGGCAGGAGGCAGCAGGGGGTGGGGAACGTTGTTGATTATCTGGAGGACTGTAGCTTCTGTTGGGTTCTGTGGCCACCTGCTGTCCTACACCCGCTCCCTTTGCCAAGAAATACTCAAAGCAGACAAGTTTGTTTTGTAAATGACGACTTTGAAAGAAAAAAGACCCTGCCTACAGCAGCCTGGAAAGGCCAGGCACACCTGAGCCGCTGGTATTCGAGGCAATTTGTTCCACACCTGCACATATGACGGAGAGAAATATACCTGAAAGAAAATCAGGGTTAAAGCATTCAGGTAGGTCAGAAAGTCATAGCGACTGTAACACCAATCACTCCTGCTTTAACCCAACAGTCTGAGGCGCTCCGTTTGCAACAAAGTCAGATTTAAGCTCTCGCGTTTCCTGCAGCATTTTACTCTGCATCCTTTCATGCCAAGCTTTTTCATTACCACTACGTAAAAGGCAAAAAGGCATGCAAAATTTTTGCTTATCTTATTTCCTATTTGTTAGATGTCCCAATTCTAGGCAATACCAATTAGTATAAGGTGGCTGGGGCTTATTATCTACCAGCTTCTTGTACAAACAACCTAGGCAAATGCTTCCCGAAGGCCAATTTGATCTGTTGACCAGCTAATTGACAAAGGGGTGTCTCGTCTAGCAACTACTTGCCTTGAGCAAAGTAAACAAACCACAGATTTTTTAAAAATAAACAAACTCATCTATTACACGTGCTAATAAAATCCCAAGTACTTAAAAAAAAAAGATGAGGAAAAAAAAAATCACATAAATGTTAAGAGCAAAGTGATTTAGAAAGCTGCTAAGGATGTTCAAAAATCAATTCCAAACTTCGAGAGGACATGACTAAGGCTCTTAATAAATCCACCTCCAAATGGATCTAAGAGTTATGCACCCTTACTAGTTGAGTAAATGAAGTGACACTGAAGCATATCTAATTGTAATACATCACAAGATAATCTGTCAAGACCCAAGTGTTCAGGTCCTGTCACCTTTCTTCATCCATTATTTATACACAACCTTCATTGCCAGTGAAATCACTATGAAGTATAGCTTGGCATCCAAATGCAGCCACTCAGCAGATACAGTCAGGAATCAAACCTGTGCAACTCTGCAAAATAGCTGTTATTCTGCTGGAGAGAGAGTTCAGAAAGGAACAAACACACACAGAAGCCACAACCATTTTCTGCTTTGCTTGATGGACTGAAGAGCTACCCCCACCTCTGTGTCTTTACAGTGGACTCTGCGGTATGCCCTGCTGCCAAAGCTTGCTTTACATCCGCTTCAAGATGCTGTCTGGGACTCCTCTAACCTTTATTTCTTTATCCCATTTTAGACAGGTAGGCTCGCCTAGAATCACATCTCAGTGCTCTTAACAGCATCTGCTGTGGTAATAGGCAAGCTAACTAATGGAGCAGTGCAATATTTTTTATTCCAAACTTGCCAAAGATGTGTGAAGGGCAAACAGTTGGACATATTTACATACATTCATGATCCAGAAAGTCTCAGTTCAGCAGCTGCTGCAGCAAAAGGCAATCCTTCCCTGTTAGCCCGCTCAGCAAGCACAGCTCTGCTTCCCATCCTGCTGAGAGTGATGGGTGGTTTGCAAGGGGAAGCCTCCGGAGCAACAGCTGGGCTGCAGATTTTTCGCTGACTCTCATTTTAGTAAGTGATGTCACAAATTCTTAATCACCACGTTACTGCAGAAGAAACAGAGGTTCCTCCCCTTGTTCCTCTTCTTCCCCCGAGACACACACAGTTTTAAAATGCAAGAATAAAGATGCACATCTCACAGTACTTCAGCAGCTCAGCCAGGACCTCTGCTTCCCTCACAAGGCTGCGATAACAACCCCAATCTGCTTCGGGCATGCAGCACTAGAAAATTAAAGGTCCTGTAAATTACATGCCTATATTCCTCCCACAGCCCAATTAAAGGCTTTATTATTTGTCAATAAAGTACCAAATAAAAAAGGGAACCTCCAGATAAGGCAGCTGTTGCCACTTGGCTCTGGCGAGCCTTTATTTATGTTCTGTAAGTTTGCAGCATGAAAGTTGCTGATAGGCCATGTGCATTATTACTGGATGCCCCACGGAAACTGCTTGTGTCCCCAGGGCCAAGTCCTCAATAGCACACGTCTTTTGCAGTAGGCAAGTGGTCTATTCACACACAGCGCGATTCGTCTTACCGCTTTCTGCCTTCGCAGCTCTGAAACAGCAGACCCTGCCTCCCCGTTAACACAGCATCATCCAGCAGCCACGGACCCCTGTGCTGAGCCAATACCTGCTCTGGCTGCCTCTCAGTATGATGGCTGGTATGTCCAAGGGTGGCCAGAGACATCAGTAAGATTTTTTCCTTGTATACTCAAAAGGAAACAAGATCAGGCCCTTGAGCAATACCTTCAACCTGCTGAAAGTTGCTATCGCTCACTCCTAGGCTAAAAAGGTTGGCTGCTGTTGTCTCTGATGCCCATATTCCCTCCCAGCTGCCCAGCAGTAACTCTGTGCACAGCTGAACCCTCTCTCTTCTTCCTCATCACCTATTTGCATTAACTTAATTAAAACATGATTTCTTTTTTTAATGTCAGGAACAATGGCTTATGGGCTCTTACTACAGCTGTATGTTTTCATCTCTAGGAATGGTAACAGCCCTCAGGAAGTAAGGCATTAAGACATCAACACAGCACTACCATGGCTTAATCTGCGTGATTCTCTCCACTTCTCCAGTTTTTTTTTTTTTAATTTTAGGCACTTCCTATTTGGGCTTCAGAGTAATATAAGTGTGTAATTAGTGAAAAAAGACATTAACACCTACAAGGCACTCTTCAGACATCAAAAAAAAAATCAAGTCATGCAATTCTACTTGCTGTTTCTTGTAATTACAACATTAATGTCTTACTTTTGGGGAAAAATAAAATTCCTGTATTTCGCAGATGATGGCAGAGCTAAAAATTAATTTAAGATGATAATGCTACATGAAAATAAAAACCTCTTCTGATTGAATTTCAAGGACTCTTCTGTTTAACTAGCTTCAAGAGTCCTTTTTTTGATCATAATAAAATTATTTGCCATATGGTTCAGACGCTTGTGATCCTCTCTCAATGAGAGGATTATGCATGAGATATAATGCCTACTGTAGCTGCAGCCAAGCACACAGCTGGCTCTGATAATGCCAACAAATGGCTTCATCTATCTCAATGTCACGTAGGAGCTGGTGCGATGAGAATCAGCCCAGACTACAATTAAAATCTACATCATCTGTGAGAAAGGTGATGGAGGTTCTGACATCAGAGCCGTGCCAGATTCATCCTCCTTCCATTGTAACAGAAGAAACATGTTGCCCCTTTCACCCTGTCACACTAATGATGTGCTTTGCACATCCCTTCCTGTGCACATTAAAGGTAGTAAATCAGGGAGACTCCTATTTAAAAGCTTCACCTTTATCTGACATTCAGTAATGAGAACAATTTCTAAATTTAAGTGTATTCCTTCGTCCCCTCTCTGTGATGAGATAATGCCATGTGAAGTCTACAAGTGAAATATGCGTAGAGGAGTTTATGATCCATATGGCCCCAAATTGTGACGGTATGTAAGAATTTCCTTGTTTTAGTTCCACAATATTTAGTCGCACTAATAAAACTAGGCTTGCACATCCATTTCTTCTACCAAACCAAATTTTATTGCAAAAATGGCCATAATTCACAACAAACAAGCTTGACATCAAGACACTGATGAACCTCCTCTTTTAGGTTTTTAAAGCTAGTGGGGGACTCGTGCAATGATTTTGGTTTATTGCTATATTCGTTAAAGGGAAAACCCACAAATATGTTTTATTAGCATTTTCAACGACTTAACGTAAATATAAGACATAATTACTTATGCCTGGCTCTCAAATTTTATTACAAGCCAGGGTTCTATTAAAATACATTAAGCCTTTGGACGTCAGAAATGTAAAAGCTTGTCTGGCAAAACATGGCAAGACACTAGCTAGTGCTATTTTCTCCTTTCTGTCAATTTAACTGCATCAGTTTGTGTGGCACATTGCAAATGGTATTGCTAATCAATGCAATGTAGGCACTGGAAAATGAAGATACGCAGGTTTACACTCACTCATGATCTTTACTGGGTTTGAGATGAAATCAAAGTCTATTTAAAAATCTTTAATCACACAATATACATGCAGACCATTTTGAACTATCTCCTAGTTAGGACTTAAGTCAAAGTCCCAGTGCGTGCCCCTTAATTACACTGATAAATGTATTTTTAAACGCACATGTTTTGTACTAAATAAGACAAAATATATTGCATTTGACTTTCCACTGTGTTACTCTAGCTTAATACCATTTGTCTTAATGGTGTCACACAACGATAAAACTGATGATATACGAGTATCAAATAAATTATTATGTTATGCATCAAAATCAAAAATCTGAATCCGGGAACATGATGCTGAGCCTCTCTCCATATGAAAATTAACACCTTGTTGCTTTCTGTTAAGTAATCAATGGTAATAAAAGGCTTTGCCTACACGCCAGCCTGCACATCTGTAACAACATTGCTCTATTAAGTTGATTTAGAAAAATGACAGCAACATCCTCTTCCACAAGAGCTTAGGTGGTACAAGCTTTGGAGGAACATCCAGGTGACATAAAAATCTACGGTTTAACACAGCAAAAATTGCAAAACTTAAACTTTACAGTAGTAAATCGACTCAGAGTTTCTAAGGAAAACTTAAGAAAGCAGATGTCTCTAAACTTAGCAATGCAATCCTTGCAGTTCATGTAAAATGTCATTGCTCCCAGAGTAAAAAAAAGAAAGAAGAAAATCCAAGCAAAATTTTTACTGCACTTGCTATGTCTGCCCATATCTAAACTTACTGAGCTACAGAGAAATGAAACAAAAAGCTGGGTACCAAGGCTTGATGCCTCATTGAATAAATGCTTGTTTTCTTAGCCTTTACTCATGTTATTTTTCCTCCCTAAATAATAACAGCTGGTAACTGCATAACAATGCACCCATTTGTAGTTCAGGTACGAACTCTTCACAATTCTATAGCAAAGAAATTCTGCCTTTGAAGATAAGACACTTGCAGTTATGTCCAGGTACAGCTTCTGTCCTTTGCCTGAGTAGATAAACACACATGTGCCTATGTCTAAGTTTGAAAATGAATTGCAAATGCTCATAAAAGCAGCCACTCCAAATGACAAATTGTCATTTTCTGTGCATCTTTCAATAGCTCTGAAATAAATAAGTCAAATCACTGAAAAGGTAAAAAATGTAGAGCAAGAATTCGTAATATAAGCAAAGATGACAGATATCCTCCAAAATGCAAAAATCTCCTCCCATGAGGTGAAAATGCCATTGGAAACTATGCACACGCTTCCTCTACAGTCCCAAAAATTGTACTACAGCTGTCCCAACTCAGCTTGAGAAAGATCTGCACGCTTACATGTACACCTCTGCAGAGCTCCCACAAATTCAGGAGTTTATGAAATTCTTACATATACTGAAATATAAAATCCTGATACACAATCTTGAAAAATAAGCATTTGGGTATTGAGAGAGACACTCTTAAAATAAAAGAAATAACAGCTTTAGAAAACCAAATCTGGGAGCCTTCTAACAGCAGCAGAAAACCGTGTTGTCTAAATGTGGTGCCCTGAAGAAGACACCCAAGTCGAAGTCTAACAGAGACACCAAAGAAAATCCAACAGAGAAGGACGATCATCGTCCTCTCAAATTAAGAATTTGAAGATTAAAAAGCTATTGATTTAATGACTCAAATAGTTTACAAAATTGATAAAATATTAATTTGAAATCACACCGCACAATTTCTACAAGGCAGACCGGAAATTTCCTTGGCTCTGGTAAACTGGAAAGTTCTTCATGGTGTGTGACTTGTCCTAAGTCATCAGCGTATTTTTAGTATATAAAATTTAATAGCACCCAACAGCACAACAAAATTTCAAAGAAAAATAAGACAGAACTAATCTCAGCATTAGCTACAGGAAAAGAGAGCAAGAAATTAAGAAAAAGGAGATGCAACTGACTGAAGGAAGAAATGTTATGGTAATACCATGCTTTAAGACTGCACGTGCTTTTACCTTGTCAGTGTGCACAACAAAGTTGAATTCTGCAAGCTATCACACATATTGCCAGACCCCTGAACTTCCACTGTTTCAAATAACCAGGCTCAGGAAAAGTCACATAAAAGAAGTTTGCTTCAGTCCAGAAGAAAAAGCAAAGACAACTTTGTTAAACCCTCCCACCCCCAACACACACATACATGCCAAAGAACAAAACCTAGCTTTAATTCTTGAATTATTGGGTGAAAATGTATAAAGGCACACAGACAAACCAATACCAGATGTGAAACAGTAAAAAACCTATTCTTCAGAAACCAGACAGAGATTACTGACTCCATGAGGACCTTGTAGAGCCCAAATTCAGAATGTGGTGGAGTACCTTCAAGTCATGATAAACTAGACCACTAAAGTGAAGCACTGAGACCGGGGAGGAGAAAAAATGAGAATCACAAAAAGCTATCTATCACATATGATGTTTTTTCTATTTTTCTCATACTTGGCAAATGTCTCCACCTGTGATGTTCTCTGAACTTACTATTCTATGTAATTTAGAAGCAACAAATTGTACAAAGACCGCTTGCTTATCTTAGCATGCTGAGTAGTCCAATTCAGTTTCTGGTTAACTCACTTTCAAATATCCAAAATGTTTTGTAGCAAGGTTTTAACAGTGCGTGCCACTGTTGATACAATCTGCTCCTGCACACTGCTGAGGTCCTCACCGCTGGCTGAGCACTTAGATGCAGACAGCAGCAAAAGCTACTGCAAAAGCAAACTTTTATCCATTGAGTAAAATGTGGTATTTTAGGGTTTTTTCTAATTTAAGACAAGAGCAGAATTCTCTCCAGGATGTGAAATATTTCTTTACAGTTATTTAAATCAAAATATCTACAGATCTGATTCCTTAAAAGGTGCAAGAGGTTGTGATAGAAGAATGGGTATATGTGTTTAGGTTATTGCTCATCTTGAAACAGTATTGCTCCCTGTTTTAAAGATCACATTATAATCTCAAAGAGCATGAGAAAACAAAGAAGATGGGAAAAACACAAGTTTATTTTTGAGCTAGCTCTACTGCACCTTGGAGTTTTGATATTTTCTGTTCACCTTCTACTTTCATTTTTCATTTTCCTAAAACCAGCTGCCTATTCATAAAGCCAGAAAGATATTGCTTAATATAGTACCAGCATTCCTGGTATAGCCCCGGCAGATTAGAAAAGGTTGTTGAAAAGCAAATGCATATATGCAAATTTTTTTATATTAAATGGAAACATTCCAAAAACTCAAATGATCCATGTGAAATTTTAATTATAACTTAACAGCTGTTTGAGCTAATTGAAGGATATCAGAAAGGTGATTTCCTTCTCATTGTAATTAAAGAGTTAAGCCTAATTTACTGTTGTCAGAACAAGACTAAATACCAATCTGGTCTGCCTAATTACTTAAAAAGATAAATAGGAGAACTCCAAGACAGACATCAGAATGCTTCCTCTCACCTCAAAAAAATGCACACCCTCCGTCCCCCTGCCCACACACACACTCCCCCAGTAAAAAAAAAAGTAAAACAGACAAGTTTTGCAGTGACCACTTCTGCCTTATATCTTTTCTGGCAAGAAGATGGGCAATGACCTTCAGAGATAGTCAGCAACTCACTCTAATTCTTCTTTGCCACCTTTTTATTAGTTTTGCCTGAAAGTTATTTTCATTTCCATTTCCTTGGCCTCACAGCTTTATTCTTTAATACTGTGGCTATGCGTAAAGGTAAACATATGTTTTGCATTCATTAATGCAAAATTATTTAGTTGCCACCAACAAAAGAATAATGCAATACAAAAATAATGCTGAGATACCTGTTCGCCGATCACGATATAACATTTTTTTCTATAACTTTGAAGGAAAATAGAACAAAAAACGTTTTTGATCTCTATCATAAATATATATTGCAATATGCGTACTTTTTTTAATGACGCATTAAATGGAATGGTTTTCTGTCCTCCATTTAATAGCCAGCCCAGCTTTAAACCGTGACAATAACAAATACAATCCTTCCAAATGTACCTGAACAAAAACCAAAAACTATTTCTGTAATATTAAGCGTTCAAAGATTTTGTTTTCTAAGCAGTCCAGTGATTAACACACAACTTGTATAGATCATGGGAACTTTTCAACTCCATCTTTTTCCACCTCCCTTGTAACGCAACTGCCGTTACCGAAAAGAAGCAAAAAGATTTCTGAGAGTGTATTGGGTTCGCGTGGCAAGGTTTTGGTAGCAGGGGGGCTACAGGGAGGTCTTTTGTGAGAAGCTGCTAGAAGCTTCCCCTATGCCAGACTGAGCCAACGCCAGCCAGCTCCAAGATGGACCAACGCTGAGCCCATCAGCAACGGTGGTAGTGCCTTTGTGGTAACATGTTTAAGAAGGGGGGGGGAAAAAGCCTGCACAACTGCAGCTGGGGAGAGGAGTGAGAATATGTGAAAGCAACAACTCTGCAGACACCGAGGTCAGTGAAGAAGGAGGGGGAGGAGGTGCTCCAGGCACCAGACCAGAGATTCCCCAGCGGCCCACGGTGCAGACCACAGTGGGGCAGGCTGTCCAGCTGCAGCCCACGGAGTCCACGGTGGAGCAGATCTCCACCTGCAGCCTGTGGAGGACCCCATGCCAGAGCAGATGGATGACCGAAGGAGGCTGTGACCCCATGGGAAGCCCGCGCTGGAGCAGGCTCCTGGCAGAACCTGTGGCCCCA
>VZSC01014166.1:63483-99804 GCA_013398225.1 Steatornis caripensis
AGAGGAGTGAGAATATGTGAAAGCAACAACTCCGCAGACACCGAGGTCAGTGAAGAAGGAGGGGGAGGAGGTGCTCCAGGCACCAGACCAGAGATTCCCCAGCGGCCCATGGTGCAGACCATAGTGGGGCAGGCTGTCCAGCTGCAGCCCACGGAGTCCACGGTGGAGCAGATCTCCACCTGCAGCCTGTGGAGGACCCCATGCCAGAGCAGATGGATGACCGAAGGAGGCTGTGACCCCATGGGAAGCCCGCGCTGGAGCAGGCTCCTGGCAGAACCTGTGGCCCCACGGAGCGAGGAGTCCACGCTGGAGCAGGTTTGCTGGCACGGCTTGTGACCCCCTGGAAGGGACCCACGGTGGAGCAGCCTGTTCCTGAAGGACTGTACCCTGTGGGAGGGACCCACGCTGGAGCAGGTCGTGAAGAACTGCAGCCCGTGGGAAGGACTCGCACTGGAGAAGTTTGTGGAGGACTGTCTGCCGTGGGAGGGACCCCATGCCGGAGTAGGGGTAGAGTGTGAGGAGCCCTCCCCTGAGGAGGAACGAGCAGCAGAAACGTGTGATGAACTGACCACAGCCCCCATTCCCCATCCCCCTGCACCACTGTAGGGGGAGGAGTTAAGAGAATTTGGGAATGAAGTTGAGCCCGCAAAAAAGAAGGGAGGGGGAAGGTGTTATAAGATTTAGGGTTTTTTTCTCATTATCCTACTCTGATTTGATTGGTAATATATTAAACTAATTTCCCCAAACCGAGTCTGTTTTGCCCGTGGCTGTAACTGGTGAGTGATCTCTCCCTGTCCTTATCTCGACCCACGAGCCTTTTGTTATATTTTCTCTCCCCTGCCCCGCTGAGGAGGGGAGTGACAGTGCGGCTTTGGTGTCCAACCAGGATCAACTCTCCACAGAGAGACACAAACCCTGGCTGTAAGTGTCAGTAATATTCAGTGTAAAGTTAATTGCTAAAGTATGAATTATGTAAACATTTATACATGTGTATATATAATTTACTGACGTACATTATCTCCAACGCATTATACTAAACACCAAAGAATTCCAAAGTGATATATTCAGGCATAAGGACAGAAGTGGTGAGGGATGAGTGAAAGAGTGCAACCTGGGAACGATACGTGCCCCTGAAGACAAGTGAATCTGTATATTTAATTCACATTTGTGCCACCCCTGAAGCTCTGCATGGCTCACACTGCAATCAGCATCAGACCCTAGGGAAAATGAGCAGCAGGATTCCAGGAGAATAAGAAGCAGCTCCGCTACGTGGGAGGTCAGCAGTAGATCAGGAAGCCAACTGAAAAATGTGAAAATGTTCTGAGATGTTTGGACCATGTGGATCAAGGAAGGGCCAATGTAATATGGAAGACGTTTCGGCTGTCTTTCACAAAGGTCAGTGCTGGTGGGAATGAAGAAAGGCCAAACAGTCTTAGATCTGTGGAAGCCCTAGGCTAACAGTAAGGCATCTTGTGCTGAATAGTATCTGTGGCCAGACAGCTATAGTTTTCAGTTCAGTTCATCGAGGCTATTTTAAACAGACACAAGTGAAATATAGAGGGACAATCATATACTGAAAATACCAGAGACAGGTTTGCAGTAAGCACACTTTCTGCATTTTGCTGCACAAGAAACTTTGCGTCGACTCAAATCGCAATCTAAGCACTAAACACTCTGCTTTTATGCTCAATTAATGTGACTTAATCCAGCCACAAGCAGAGTATTTCAGGCAACTAGATTGTGCTAGGATTCCTCTGCCTCCTTGTGCTCTAGTGGTTCTCCCGAACTTGACAAATCTCTTCGTTATCCTCCATACAACATTATTTTCTACATTTTTCTAAACAGCCAAAAAGACAATGCACAGCAAAAGCTCATGAGGACTTATAAAAGCACACTTGAAAACCATCTCTGACTAATTAACTTCAAAGCAGATAATTAAAAAATAGCAATCTTACTCCTTACATATTACAAACATAAATTGTACACACTCTATTTCAGCTGCTGTGCCCTCTGTACAAAGCAGGGCTTAACTCCCAGGTCAGTAGGAACAACTAAAGATGTTCCTCCACCTTCGTTCCACTCATTCTCGCTTTCTTGCTCATTCATTTGTGCTTCACACTATGCCCAGATGTTGTGAAAAATCTTAATGCAGATTTATCTCAGGAACATTTACCGAAATATTTACCTTTCCAGGTATCATCCCCTTGGTTCACTTCCCCAGGTAAGAAGCTACTAGAATCAAATTATTTTACTACTGCTCTTTTTCTGACCTGCCAAAAGTATGTTTAACGCAATCTACGTGATGAATGTGGCCTCATGAAAAGTGGGAGGGAAAATTAATTTGGGGGGTCTGACAATGAAAAGATCATTTGTCATTACTGTGCTGAGCTGTGCCAGCAAACGACTAGAGCCTTGCAACGTATTGTTAGACCCCAGCGGCTGCTGCCCGTTTTCTGCCCCTTCCTTCAGCAAACTCCTCCCTCCTAATGCTTCAGTTCCCTCTGAATGAAGGTTATTAGCAATACTAACCAGCCAGAGTGGCGAGCTTGGACACAGTGGGGGTGGGACGGGAATTTGTAAGAACTAATTTGTCTAATGTTCGGTAAAAAAGACAGAGTCTGTGCTGTGAATTAACATATCATCAATCACTGACTAACCGCTTCAGCACATGTAATGAGAACATTCTCAGGCCAACCCCATGGTCTGCACAGACAGCTGGGGAGATAATATCCCGAATGGAATTTTTATTTTAATGCAACTCCCATCTTCAAAGCAAGAAAGAACCTAGAGAGGCTATCCTCGGTGTGTATGTATGTGTGTACATATATTTTTTCTGTATCTGGATACACACATACATGCTTAACAGCCTTTCAGAAAGAAGCTTAGAATAAAAGTACTTATTTGGAAAAGTAATGCCTGGTATTTAGAAATATGTTCAGCTGATTATAAGATTCCCGGTTGAATAGCCCTTTTCTTTTAATTCTGAGTTGTTTTATTTTCTCTGCAGTAGATGTTTTTAATGATGTAGTTAGCTCACCTTATTGCAATTTCAGTCTGTATAAAAATAAAGAATGCTTGAAAGCAGTTTAATATCCAGAAGAGGTTTTTTTCTCCCCTCCATTTGCTGATCACATTAAGGGCACACACAGAAACATGTATTTTAGTACTTTTACATTAAATGTAGTCACTATTTGAAAAACAGATCCACTCGCAAGGACATTTACTGTTGGCGTAGTAACAACTTCCCACTGTTTTCAAAACAGAAACAAAAAAGGAAATCAATTTTTTGACATAAAAAATATTTAAAAATCATCACCAAACAAAAACGCATCTAACCTAGGATCACCTGGAACAATTAGTGGGTGCACCGGGCAGCTCACTGTAATGCCACCAGGAATGAATTCTCTGTATAAAAAGATTTTTTAGGGGGAGTTTAGGAGTGCCAGAGAAGCCTAAAGAACAAACCCCCCAAAATAACAAGGAATTAAAGAGAAGACATTTCACAAAGGTGAGAATGAATATGCCATTTACAATTAAAAGGTTCACTGAACTCTGCTTACTGATTGAGTACTCGAGCACAACACGCCCAGACTACTTGATCTCCAGCACTCCCAGCTTGAGAAGGCTGCAGTGAAGCAGTGAGGCTATTTTACCCGGTGTTGACAACGAGGAGGAAGACAGCCCTTCTCAAGTCAGACATGCCAAAGAATGAGAAGTAGTTGCAGGCCATTACCAAAGCACTCTCGTCACCCCCCCTCCACGCTGCCAATTTATGTTATTCCTCTGTTAAGTATTTTGCTGCCTTCAGCAATGTATGATAGCTTTAGAGACATCCACAATGCTTCCTAGATCAAACCATAGGCTTTCAAGGGTGAAGGGTACACTGCCATCCAGTCTAAACGGCTTGGTATCTCACCCATCTTGTACTGCATACATCATTAGGCACAGATCTCAAACAGCACCAAAAAAAAAAAAAAGTTGAAAACTGTGAGTTCAAGGCAAGTTTAAGACCACACTATCCTCTTCGACAGAAAAGCCCTGCACTGCCACAACCCTGTCTCTAAGGCACCATGGCCCCAGGGAAACAAGAAGAGGGAGCGAACCAGGGCCTAGTGTTTCTTGATCAGGACAGTTTTGTGGAAATATTATGATGTGACATTTTGGAAAAAATATGCTTTATTATAACACTTTGAGGTAGTACTTAGAGTGGCCTGAAACAGAAAAAAGAATTCCAGCTGCCTTTCTCAAAGCAACAGAGGAGCTGAGGGGGAGCCCTGGCTGCCCAAAGCAGCGTACAAAGAAAACACTTCGGTTTTTAGCAAAGAAAGGATGAGCTGCAGCCATCCTCCCCCAACAGGCTTTAGTGTAACCCCTGGGAAAGGCTGAAGTTTGTGCTCCTGTGGGCGAGAGACACTGCAACTAATTGCAAGTGCAATTTCATTTAAACTCCTGTAGATAAAATGTGCGTTCATCAAGACAAAAAATATGTGCGTGTATAGGAATAGCCACGCAGCATTCTGACCAAGCAGGACACCGCTGTACCCGTTAAATTAGAAGATAAAAATTAATTTATATTATTCATCTGTGGAGCAATTACTTACTTAACAAGATCAATGGGGAACTATTAAACATGTACCTGAAATGCCCCTTTACCTTTTGCATGTCACACAAAAACCATTTTTTATAAGTTTTATACATATGAAGTATTAAGTCTTTCATTAGATAATGTACATATACACTATTTTGATTGCTGCAGGAAGTAGGTCCTACAGCTCCAATCTGAATTCATGGAGAATACAAGGCTCTTTTACTCAAGACATACAATAAGTAGTCCATAGCATCAGTACAGCATCAGTCCTAGGAACGAACTGTGATTCAAATACAGAATCCTTTGCATTACTGTGACGGAGGAAGGAAGTCATTTATTGCAACTGAATAGAGATCGCAGTGTATTTCCCTTCTCATCTAGTAGCTGGTAGGTTGAGGCAGGTGCAGGGAATAAAGTCTGCATATCACAACAGCCCCTCTTCTTCTGCCCAGCTGGAAGGAGAGCTACACGCAGCCTCTCTCAACTTCAATTCCCAGGACAAGAAAAAGGACTGTGAAGATTCCCTCCCCCTGGTCTTACAAAGTGGTGTTTCTGGAGGTCTTTTGCAATTTGGTTCCTGATGAAAAAAGATTAAATAAATACCAATGACTCAGAGGGGATGCTCTGAATCACATACTGAAGGACTTCCTCTCCTTACATGTCCTACGTTGTTTCAATCCTTTTATAAGCAAAAAAAATTTCAAAGGTAATATGATTTATTATTTATTTAAAGGTATAAATAAGAAAAGACTGTTATTGCCTTTAAGTGTATCTTTCACCAGTTAGGTGACAACAATTAAAAAAACTATGATGGTGATCAAATGGCAGCTATTATTGCCAATATAACTTTCCCTGTCAGTATCCCATAAAGCGTGTTGTACTGTTGAAACCACGTTCAGACTATCTCTACAGGCCTACTTGTGAAAAATCATAAATCATTAAATACNTTAGGTGACAACAATTAAAAAAATTATGATGGTGATCAAATGGCAGCTATTATTGCCAATATAACTTTCCCTGTCAGTATTCCATAAAGCGTGTTGTACTGTTGAAACCACGTTCAGACTATCTCTACAGGCCTACTTGTGAAAAATCATAAATCATTAAATACCATGCACTATTGGCAGAGAATACATACATGTATTTTGTTAATTTATGGCATGCTTTACACATATGAAGGGAATAAAATCAGGAGTAATTATTTCACGTTAATAAAAATTAATCACCTCAAGCACACACAGATTGTCATTTTGTATGCTACTTGCTTGTGAGAAAATTATAGATAAGATTATACTGTCATAATTTTTATGGGGAAACAGTATTTAACAGCCTTAATCAAAAGTGGGCATGCTAACATTCCCAATGACAAGCGGTGTGAAAAAGGAAGTCACATTCAGACATCCTAAATCATCAATGATTTATCTTCTGCTGTTGGATTTTTTGTTTTGTTTGGGGAGGTTGGGTGGTTTGGGGGTCAGCTGAGTGTGTGGAATTAAATCCAACTCCTAATCTGGTGAGTTATCTATGGTGTGCAAGGCAGACACCATCCATTATGTAGCATCAGTGAGTGACAGTATGAATAGCAGTCTTTGCCGGTTCAAGCCGCGATAAGACCTGGATTCTGAGAGAAGTTCCTGCTCCAGAGAGATTTCTATTGTTTCAGCCATCAGTTTTGGCAGCAAGACCGATTCAACGATAAGACAGCAATGATGCTGGAGTTTTACACAGAAAAATATCAGGAAATAATCAGCTCATCTCATTTAGAAAGAGATCTATCAAGTTGATTTTTATTTTAATAAAACCCAGTGCCATGCTTTTAAAATGAATAACTTAAGTATACAGAATTTCTTAGAGTCAGAATCTGATCCAATTAGTCTATATTCACTATTTTCATCCCAACGAGTGATTGCTTCTGTGAGTAACCACCAGTAACAGCCCTCATCTCCACCTCAACTCATTTGTAACTTCACTGCTGCCGATGGGCGCATTTACTGAACTCCAAGCAGCACTCTGCTACTAACCCAGCCTTCTGCCAGCCCGAACACCAAGAGTGTGTGTTTCTCCCCACTAAGGCTGCAGGCAAGGTGGAGCAGGGCTGCAGAATGCAGGCTGAGACCACCAGCCCCACGCAAGATCACAGAGCGCAGGCGGAGAGCGGCCCTTGAGCACCACGGAGAGTGCCGGGAGTTATTGCCTGAACGCCCTCCGCAACAACAACAGCAGCAATAACAACAACAACAACATCAGCAACAACAGCAGCAGCAGCAAACAAGATAGGCTTCCTGAGCTCCATCTGAAACAGGTGCTGAAACAGTACCTTGAACTACCCAAGGTACTGTTTCCATGAGTTTTCCGTGATCTTTCCGTAAGTTCCCTCCATCACAGACTATCAAGGAAAATAAATAACCGTGGGGCAATGCATAGAGTTCTGGAATGGATTCAAAAATTGTTGAGTGATAGGGAACAATGAGTAACGTCAAATGGCTGCCCCTCAAAACTCAGAAAATGTAAGAGTAAATGCTCCTGGGGCTGCTATTGAGACGAGCACTATTTATTAACGACTTGGAAATGGAACTGCACAGCAAGTTAGGAACTGTGGCGGTGCAAGTTCATTGGGTTTTTTTTAAGTAAATACTGAAAGTTTTACAATTACTACCTTCAAACTACTATTACAATGATACTACAAGTAGTAAAATGAAAGAAGTTCATTAGGAAAAACGAGGCTAAATATGAGGAAACAGATCTCAGTGTACACTATGGGACTGTGAAGTAGTTACTTCAAAGGGAAAAATGAAAAGTGGGCAAGCTTTTGCAGATATGCTATATAACAAGCAGTCATGCCGTTTGCCTCTGGATATAGCAAGTATAGCAACTAGCCTTTTTTTCTTTTCTAGAAATATGGAAAAGCATCTGTCATAATGACTGATTAAATTTAGCTTAAACAGACAGAAGGTGATGCAAATTAGGAAAAAAGTCCATAAACAGTCTACATAATTCCCATAGTGTACCACATCCTGATTACCAGACACAAAAGTTCAACTGACACCATCGATTCCAGTTGTTTTAAATTTATAATTATTGTACAGTCATTAACTTAGAAATAACATTTTTCAGAAGATAGACTAGGTATTCTTTTTCTTCTACTAAATGTCTTTGCACCATGAGGAAAAAAGACAAAAGAATTTTGGCTATGAAAAAACAGCAGAGGGACATAAAATTAAGAATTACAGGCCTTATCTCATACAATAGATAAATTTTGATGTCCACTAGTGTGTCCAGTTTAAAAAAAAAGAAAACCAGGAAAAAAACCCTAGAAAAATAATTGATTGGTTCTAAGGCTGAACCCATAAATACAAGGGAATAAAAGAAAGAACAAAGCTCAGAACTTTACAGCACCCAAAATGATATGCAAGTTAAAGGGAATTTCATACAGGTATTCACACTTAGATAGGATACATTAAAATCTGATCAAGTTCCTCTCTTTGCTCTATCACGTGAAATAAAAGGAGTTTTAAATGAAAGAACGGTAAATGCAGAAACAATATAAAGAAACATTTCTTTTACATAGCCAATGGAACTGTCTGCCAGATCAGGTCATTGAGATAAAAACCACAGCTACATTTTTAAAAAGAACTGAATAATTTTATGACTGCTAATAACATTTGTAGCTATGCAAGCTAAGATAATAAGGGTAATCAAATCTCATGCTTCAGGGTGTAAGACAATGAACTGCAAGGTTTAGAAAGAAATGTGCAGTGTCACACAAATGGATAAGAAGCATTAGCAATTTGGGAAGAGATTTACCTGCTTTTAAAATACCAAGAAATAGCCACTGCCAGAGGCATGGCACCAGACTACAGGGACCTGAGGTCTGATCTGCTGCGACAAATCCTTTGTTATTATGAGTTTGGCTTTGATAGACAATAGATTCTCCTGAGCTTTACAGCGCTGAATTCAAATTAAAAGCACATGCTCTACGAAAGCATAGCTTGGAGGAAGGATCTGAAGGACAGAACTGTTAGCCAGTAATTAAGAGTTCTGTACTGTGCTTTCTGGCAGCAATTATTTTAACATAATTCTTAACAGAGTCTATTAAAGAGGAAATGCCAATTAGCAATAGCTTATTGCACAACAAAACAATGACTACCGATATAATTTACGACCATAAACTATACAGAGAATTGACTGCTGAAAACAAGATTGGATATTTAATTAAAAATGGGGGAGAGGGAGGAGAATCTACATTCACTAAACAGGCAGGAGTCTGATGAAGCTTCAGTTCCTACAAGCTCAGTACAGAATCATGATAAACTATGCAGGCTATGCATATTATTTGAAGGCATCTTTCCCATTAGAGTGAAACGGTAACATTTTGCGTACATTTTTTTCAGATTACCTGTTCATACTTGCCAACCTGGCAGTTACCCGTATGGAGAGCGAGAAATTTGTGGGCATATTGTTATTCACATCAAGACGAAGGAGGCCAAAAGAAGAGGCGAGGAGCCCTGATCTCAGCGAAACAAAGCACAAATAATCTGGGTCCATACAGAGAAGACAGTTTGCTGTTCTAGGGTTTTCTAGCAATGCTGCAAATTACTTCCCTGAATTACTGACCTTGCTTTTCCAGCCCACCCTGAGTCCTGCTTTGTCCCTCATCCAGTTGTTCCATCAAAATGGAATATCGGTAACACACAAAACATGCAGCCAGTGTTGTGTTAAGAAAATCTACAGTCAGGAAGGCCTTCTCGTGCAACAAAAGCCTCCAAATGAGTATAACAGTGTACCTTTTTTAAGCTTCTGAATGTGAAATAAGAACTGCATGTTTGGCATAGCTCTGCTAGTTGTCTCTGCTTTTTAGTTCTGGCAAATAAAAAGCAGCCTCTGTATATTCTTACCGTACAGAAACGGATGGCAGCAGGAGGAAGAGAATTACCTTTAGGCTGGAGATTTAGAGGGCCTGCACTGCAATCTATCCCACCAAGTTCATAAAATATAACATCACAGAAACCTGGCGCACAACAGCATCGATGTACTCAAAAAGATAAGTGACGAAGAGAGAAACGTGAGGTTTGCAGTCACATGAGCTGCACTGTTCTGCAATCGAGATCTTCAGCTATGTGGAAACACAGTTTGCCAGTACTATCACCTAAAAGATTTCAGTTCCCCATAAGAAGACCAAAAGGAAGGAAGAAAAGTAAAAATTATGCTCCTGCTTTTCCCTAGTGGGTGGAACAAAACTGGAATGAGAAACTTTCTTTTTTCTTTTGGTTGCATGAGAGTTGGAGAGCATCTGCAGACAGATTTCTCCATGAACTTTTGAGTGTATGTCAGATGACCCCCAGAATTCAGTTTTACGTTGTTATACACTCTCTTGTTTTCTCAACTTCTAGTTTTAAGTCTTATTTTGGAATGCAAACACAGAATCTAATTCTTTGCCTCCCTGTATTGAATCTGAGAACTACTTATCTCTTGCCTCAATAAATTAGAAGAAAATCTTTGCTTTTAACAAGAGAATGTAACTCAACTGTGCTTTGCCTGTCTACCTCAGAGTGAGCTCATGCCTCCAAAAGTCTCAGGGTCACATGTAGCACTGCAGAAGATGGTATCTATTTATTGATGAACCACCTGATTGACCTGTTTTCAATTTTAGATGGGGTTTAGCCTTCCTGTGGAGAACTGCGTAGTTTGGTTTTTTTTTTTCTTTAGACACATTGGCAGTGGATCTTTAGCATAGTTAACTGCCATAAATAGAAGTGAAAAATCATCAAACCTGAACTGGGAACTATATAAATGTTATAAAGTATCTTATGTACCTGATTTGATTACTTCAGATATCCAATAAGTACACACTTGATCTCAGCTTCTCAGATGACATATTAATCCCTTTCTCATAAATTATTATTGTACCTAGTAAGTTAACTAACATATTACTGAAAAAAGCACAGCTGAAAGATCCTTCACATTTTTCACTTTTAAAATAGCACTAAAAATCTTTCTTTTATTTCAAAACTAACTATTGGGGTTAAGCTCTGGCAATATGTATAATAAATGAGTGAAAGGCCTGGGAGTTTCTTCCAAATCTAAGTTTTCCTGATTTTTTTCTTAGTAGATTCTGTCTCCAGATATTTAGAACTTTGTTAAATGTTCATCAAAATTTTCCAAGAGGGTTGTCTGGCTCAGTTTCTGGTTCAAACCCTACTATTTTTACTGAGAAGATGCATTTCTGGAATGTAATGTGATAAATATAAGCAGCGTTCAGGAGATGCAGCTATTAGAATTGCTTCACTACTCCTCTCTGTTAAGCCTATCTGTAAAGCTTATAATACTTTTGCTACTATTCAGTTGCAAGCATGTAAAGTTTTACAAAAATAGATATTAGACAACTATAAGCTTACAACAAACGTTAAGATGCTACCACTATATGAACAGTGCACTAGATGTTATACCTGTGTAACACCACACAGCACGGACAGCCTGTACACTGGTGCGAACATCACAGATTGTTAAGAACACAGGTACAGACCTTCTGTTTTCAATTGAAGAGTTGCTCCTAATGAGCTCTAATTTTTACTGAAATATAGACTACCACATAAACAACTGAACAGAGCAGCAAGCTTTCTCCTAAAAACAGGTGGAGCTTTAAAACAGGTTGAATAATCCTAGTTTGTTTATGACACTTCTTATTTACATTTTCTTGTATGCCTGCCTGGAAAAATGTTTTAAAATTTGACTCAGCAAATCCTAACCGAGAAAATCCAGTTCTCCACAAGACCAAGTGTAATGGCAATCAGACAGTTTTTTTCTGGCAGTTTAGTCTGAGTGCTGAAAGCATGCATCTGACTAAGAAATTAAAATAGCACTGGGCTACTCAGAAAAAGGGCATTCTGACCAAAGATATTACAATTCAAAAATAAGCTTCTCAAAAGCATTCGTAGAGATTTATATGCTGTATTTAAGGAAGTGATTCTTTGGAGATTTGGCTAACATAAATACATTTCTCTTAGGCACAAAACTTTCACTCCTGCATGAGCCCATCCCTCTTGGACTGTAAAAAGCATCAGAAGACTCTCTGGATTCAAATGACAGATTTTATCCCTAAAAGCCCATTGCATGCTTCCTTCTAAAAACCAGTTGCTCCTTCTTCAGTGTTTTGCTTTTAAATATGTAGCTATGTCTCTTATGTCCACAAAATGATATTTAAACTATTCTAGTTAAAGGTACAGGCCGACAAAGCTCTTTAATTTCTCAAGTATTCACTGTCCATCTTCTAATTACATATCATAGCATTTGCTTGATAGTAGTAGCATAGGAGATGAAAGCATAGAGGTGATCTATTGAACATTTTCCATTTCATTAAACTTGCCAACAAGCTGCTGTTTGTCTACAGCAAATGACTTTTGGCTTATATCATAGTGTAGAGGAACTCGCACATCCCCTTACTTTGCTAAGACACTGAACTTTCCAAGACATGAAGGCCCCAAGAATTAGCAATCTCTTGGTGGGAGTAGCACTCAGTAGGCATCGTGTACCAGCTCGCTTATTCTGTTGGACCTGGAAGAGCAGCCAGCTTGGAAGCAGATATAGAAATGGAATATTTTGCAACAGCCCAAATGAAAACAAAAGATTAGACTTGAAATCAGGCAATTCAGCTCAGTTATGCTAACAACCATAATGTGTATGTTTTTATATTTTTCCTTAAAGTCAGTTCTTAGAATTGAATGTTAAAAGATACATGCTCTTATTTCAACTCCTATAGGAAACCAGAATATGTTACTCTCAATTGGCAAATTTCTGCATTTTGTCTTTTTTTTTATTTTAAATACCAAATTAAATGCATATATTGTCACTGCCATATCTAGCATAAAGTATTTCCTTATCCTGACCAGAAAGCCGTTGTCAAGGGTTGGCTGAAAGCTACACCACCAAGTCTTGCACTTCTGCTTCCAAAATAGAAATGTAGACAGCACTGAGTTTCACAGATTTAAGAGACAGAAGTTCTGTTCAAGCTATATCTCTACGCTTGTATATATTATGACATCATAATGGCTACATCAGCTGTAATAAAAAATGAATTCCCTTGACATATATTACCCGTAAGTGCAGCGTAGTAAATAAATGATTCATGCAAGTTCAATTACAAGGATATGATGTCTATAAATGCTAAGTACCTGCAAGACAGCAACAGTAAAGGAAATGAACCCGTGCAGTGTTAAAAATGCCTTCCAGCTAAAATTTCTGACCACACCTTTCACCTCTTTTTACATGCTTTTTACATGTGTTTTACTAAACACACTCATGGTAACAATCCACTAATAGGTTACATACAGAGTCGAGTTTCTCTCCTTACTATGGATAATTCTAAAAATAGAACTTGGTTGCTCTTTTGGTGCAGAGGCGGTAAGGAAATCTTTTTAAGAATTATAACTTCCATTGAATTTAAGACTTCACCTCTGGCCTCCTGTGAGTTAAATTACTAAGCCTTTTGAAAAACAATCTGTACCTATGATGAATTATATACGCACAGTCTAAAAAGAGTGTATTTTATGTTAATGTATTTTGTTTCTTAAGTATATATAAGATGACATGACAAACACAGTTTGTATATTTTACAACTATCTATAGGAAACTTAATGGCTTAGAGAACTAGAAAAGTCTCTAGGTAGGCAGGTGGTCACGCACAACTCTAAATCATGTACAGCTGATAATCTTTAGCAAATGAGTTTCTAAGTCTATATACACCCTACAAGACAACCATTCATGGTAACAATTTTGCTTGCATTATTGGCAAAAACTAATTTCTGAATGGATTTGGAGTAACACTCTCATTGTCTTATGCAGGTTTGCAGTTGCCCATTTATCCACAAATGACATAAAGACTGCCATGTGAAGCAAACTCATCCTAAATTTGCTCCTCACGTCTACTAGATGACAGCACTAGAATTTTTAAAGAGGTCTTTCCAAGAGCAGCAGAGTATGGCTGATAAGTCATTGCCAGATCTGATTTTATCCCAATATATGTTGGAAGTTGGAGTAAAGAACATATAGCATATAGTTTAAATATACCTTCCACAAACATATATTGTCATAATTAGCAACAACCTTGGGTATTTTGGCTAGTGACTTAAATAACAACTGAAGTGTGGATTTTTGTCAAACTCCCAGTTTTCAGGGTTCCAGAGCTAAAATACACAATGCATGAAAAAAAAAAACCCCTATCTTCATCTTGAATTTCCTGCCTTATGATGTTCTTTTGCTGTTGTACTATGAGATAGGAAAACTAAAATTCCTTGGCCTACCTTCTCCAACTCATTCATTATTCTTTTTATCTGCTGGGGGTTTAACTCATGCAAAATTCTTCAAAACACTCACCCAGTGCTGGCAATGCAGCCATAGACACTTTTGCGCCATGGACAAATGTTAATTTGTACTTTTTAAGATTCCACTTCACAATAAAGAGCATATTTTAATGTGTTCTATACTATTGTGTATAATTGTATTTTCAATATATTTAGAAACACTGACAATAAATTGTGAAATTCCCTGTCTTCCAGACAAGGCACTAACGCCTCTGTGTTTCATTGCAAGAGTCTTGCAAGTCTGTTTTTTTGTAACAGATTCTCGAAATGTCTTAGCCCAACCCAAAGGGCAGATGCCTGCTGGGTGGATCAAAACTTTATAATGCAGCAAATGAGAAATGCAAATGTCAGTTTGCTTATTTCACTGTTATAGCCATGGAAGTAGAAAAAACAATTTCTGTAAGTTGTCTAGCAGAGAATTCTCTCACTGTGATAAAATAAATGTGTGAGAACAAGGACAGATAGAGTTCAAAATGACACTCTACAAGGAAATAATATACATATTTACATTCAGAGTATTTGAGTCTACAAGGGTGGAGACTGACATTCCGAGGTCATTTTTACCATAAGCAATAATGAGAAAAAACACCTCTTCTAGGCTTGAGGCTTATTTGATATTAAAACACTACGAGACAGCTGCTGAACACGAACAGAAAGTTGCAGTACATTTTGTTCACTTCTTTACCATATGGCTGTAAACTATTAGAACTTACAGCATCTGCTACAAAAAAAAATTAAAATCTTAGAACAACAAATCTTTAAGCCATTATAAGTGGAGGCTGCTAAACCTCTTGCCTAAAAATAATACACTTTAGTATGCAGTTCCCCAATACTGTACTGAATATTTACTGGGAAGGATTGTTCATAAAATATCAATGCATCATTATTTATTAATGAATTTAAAAGTGACACCATCCCCCCCAAAACCCTCTTTTCACACATGCACAACTTGATTCTAACCAAAGACGCAAATGAAATACAGAGGAGGCAAGTTACCCGAACTGTTCCTTATTTAACAAGCACTTCGTATACAACAGCCAAATGACCTGAACTGCATGGCAGTGAACTGCTTTTATACAAGAAACATGCATTAGGATCTCTGCCAAATTTTATGTATTAGTAATAACAACATTGTCTGATACGGATATTTCTCCTCAACACTTAAATAGCTTTAAAGGTTGATTCTTATACCCACCTCCCCTGAAAATTGTACCATTGCAGCATTTATCTTTATGGATTCCAGTAGCAATTTTTAATTTCAGATTTTCTTCCTTTCTTTTAAAGCAGTAAACGCTACTGTAGAGCTGTACTAAAAATAGATATACACTATTAACTTAGACCATATGTGTAAACAAAAGCTATCACTGTCAATACTGCACATTGATGTTTTGTTGGGTTTTTTTAAATGATGAAAAAATGTAGTAAATTTTATATGGGCTTCCCTTTTAGTTTAGTACTGCGATTAATCTGGTGTTTGTCTAAGAATATGAGGCTCCTAAATATCCTTGCAGGGATACTTGAAGCGATCACACAACTGGCTTTTATTAATTCAGTGTTCTTCACGCAAGTTCCAGCATATGCCATCAGATCCACAGACACAGTTAATAAATGCACAGATACAGAAGTCATCCACTCCAAAAAAGCACATTTACTACACACACTCATGTTCTTCACATGTCTGTACTTAGATTATGGGAAGCAGCTCAAGACTCAGAAGTACCTTGGATTCTCCAGGAACCTCTCCGCATAAAACATGCACGTGGTGCCACAGCTGTATCTCCTGTCACTTTTTCCTCACGAGGAAATGAATAGATATCCCTGTAGCTTGGACAAACCATGGAATTAGTCGGTTCAAAATATCTTAGCAGATCAATGCCACAGAAATCGTCATCCCCTGTGTCCCCTTGTTCTGTAAGTACTGTCTGCCAACAAGTGTAGCTTAGGCTCTCCCAGAAGAGTGTATATAACCAAATAAAAATTTAACATTGTTTTAAAGATGTTCTATCAGCTGAAATAGCCTATATTCTAAATAATATCCCTTTAAACTTTTTCTTTGTCAATTCTTTTATTTCCTGACCCTTTTTCCTCACACTTGGCTAGCTCTTTCAGTCTACGTTGTACTTGTGTAGGTGGAATTAAGGCAGCAAGAGTAGGCCTAATAGATTCACCTGGTTTTTCTGTTGCCTTAAGCTTCAATGATCAAGTTCTTCACAAAAGAATACTTTAAAATTTCTATTAAAAACTTCTGAAATTAAGGCTTACTGGACAGATTTGAAAGCCAACTTTCCAAACAGCAAACGTCTGACAACATTAACACCAGAAATACTTCAGGGGAAATAAAACGGCTCTAGACTGGATTTTTCACATGTTGGCATCAGTGTTCAGATCACCCAACGATTCAACTAATCTTTTTAATGACACCTTGCAACAGGCAATTGTAAAGGTGATCCGGCTGTTGCTGTAATAGGCAATCTGACTCCCGTCTGATATGGCGGCTATTTTCTGAACCATCATTATATCTGTAAGGGTATCAGTTTTGAAACTAGCAGTTTATTCCTACAGATGACCTGTTTCAAACGTGATAGATACCATTCTCTCATGCCCATCAGATTTGCATCTCTATTTTCTTCTTATCCATTTTTCTTTTGCATCTCGAAGTGACCTTGTACGTTAGCACTATTCAGTATGGCAGAGCTCCACATTAAAACATCAATATTGTGAGTGTGGATTTGCCATGCAGTTCCATCTGTGAATAAAATATGCCTGTATTTTACTAAAATAAGTTCCACCACTGGAAATAAACACCAAAAGCAATACTTTTCCATACAGCATTCCTTTTATTTTTCAGAACCTTACTTCTTAAGAAAGACCAGCAACTGACTGATTACTTAGCAACCTCACCGAGTCTGATAGAGTCCCGCTGTGATAATGGCACTATCAATGCAGTTATAATGTACTTACACTCTGTAGATAGCTGTTCCAAATGGAGCAACATTCCCTTCCAGCCCAATGCTTCTCTGCAAGGCTGGAAGGCCTGGTAAAGACTGAATACATACCTTCAAAAACAGCAAGTTATAAAGAGGTTTCACTGACCACTGATCTTTTGTGCTGTATTAAACATTGCCGATGCCACAATTTTTTTCCATTTTCTTTCTTCTCATTTAACAAGAACTTTTAAACTGATTTTCCATGGAGAAACGCAAAGTAATAAACATCTTTCATGTATTTTGCTTCTTATATTCCTTGCAGTAACAAGATAGCTAGTAATTAGTAAATGACCATGTTCCATGCTATTAGCGTATTATACAGGTCAAGATTTTTATACAGAGGTATTTTATGCAGCAAACCAGCCAGTTTATATAATGAAGATGTAATTTATATCACAAAGGTAATTATTTAGTTGTTGTGACAAAGGGTAGCATTTACAACAGTGCACGAACGGCAGATGGACCTAAGACCCAACCTCAATGGCTGTATCTGAAACACATTCCAAAAACCCCACCCCAAAACAAAATCACAAAAAACCAAACCAAACCAAAAAAACACCCACAACCGGACCCATTTCTTATTGCAAGGGGCAAGGATGGCTCAGCTCTGATCCAAACTGCACTCTTCTCATCCCCAAGCAGTGGCTTCATTCACCATGCCTACTTGGAACAAGCCCTATTTCATGAGCGAGATGGTCTGCAAAAAATGCTAGTTGGCATAGGCCGAAACTGTGTGATGTTACAGTGAAATAGTAGTCAATAAATAAATGGCATACAACATCATGGCACAGTGCTTGGGCCATAGCTCTATTTGCGTCACTAATACAGTCATAGTGGTGCTCACAAAAATCTAACAGACAGAGCTTTAAAGTCCTTTGTCACATAAAGGAATAAACAGGCATCGGAGATGCACCTATCCACATCTCTCAGTAGGACAGGTGTTTAATGACACTTTGGCAGACACCTTAATTCCTCCAGTCTAACCTTTATCATTTAGATGCCTAAATAAACTCATCTAGACTTCACTTCTCTCTCTCTGTGGAGAGAGACAGGCATCTCTGGAGATTATTTTGTGTTTACCTCAACTACAGTGCTCTAGCAGAGATGGCTGTTGCTTTGGATACTTTATAGGGAGCCTCGTTTAAACACATTTCGAAACCATAATGCCTCAATTTGGCTTGTGAAGCCATGCAAAAGGAACTATGGCTCAGCTGAACTCAAACTTGTTTGAAAGCATGATTTAGAGTCAGTTTTACTTTTATCTTGGTAGCAATTCACAGCGCATTTGAGTAAAGCACCTTCAATTCAACAGTTCTAACATACCATAATACATCTCTTTTTAAAACACACACACACGCTCTCTCTTCAAAATAGGAAGTAGATCACTGGCACAAAATAAGAAAAAAAGGCAAAATACCTGTACGGATTTTATATTGCCATGGGGGGAAAAAAAAAGGGCAAAGAATGTTAGTAAGTTAGATGTTCTCAGGTTGGCCAGGCCTAGTGGTGGCCACTGTACAGTATATAACGAACCAACGGAATTTCATTGGGGATTTACGGAGAATAAACAACTTTGAGATAGTACCTGTCCTTACAAATGGAAAAAGCAGTCAGAAAGGAGTGAAAAGCAGCCACTTGACTTTCAATAACTGGAAAGATACTGAAATTATTAATCAATCAATTTTTAAAGACCTTAAGGATAATAATGTGATAAGAAACAAACAACATGGATTTTCCAAGAAGAAATCAGTCAGGCCAATCTCATTTCCTTCTCTTACAGACCAACTGGTCTAGTGGATAAGGGACAGGCAGTAGATGTGATATAGCCTGACTTCAGTAAAGCTGTTCATGCTGTCACACGTGACACTCCCATAAGAGGAGGGAAATATATTCAAGATTGAATTTAAAGGATAGTTATCAGCTCTTCGTCAAGCTGAAAAGAAGTATCAAGGAGATCTGCAAGGATCTGCAGACCTGGAAAATCTCCCATTTCCATGAATGGCTTGGATAACAGAATAGTTTGTATGTGTATAAAAACAGCAGATGTTACTGAGTTGACAAAATTTTATGCAATTTTAATAACTACTTTAAAAATCAGAACTACCTTGATGAACAAATGCACGTGCACAAGAATATATTGGGAACAACTGGCTAGGCACAACTCTACAAAAAGTCCGAGGTGATAGCATCTTACCAGAAAAAGAAGAGAGACAATAATAGCCTTCCAGTATGAGAAATTGTTACAGACAGGTGACCATTAATTGTTCTCTGTGTTCACTGATCACAGAAGAACTTAAAATCATCTTAATGTGCAATCTGTGAGAGGGGACTGAGGAAAAAAAACCCAAACCCATAGCTATTACAACAACTCTTTCTAATACTTTTTAGTCTAGTGAGATTGGGTAAATCTCATCACAGGAGGTTTTCCAGACTGGTTAGTATGTCTCAAGGATGGTGATGTGTCTCATCTTACCTTGAAACAGAGATCTGAATGACACAAAATCTTGAGGCCTCGTCTAGGCTTTCATATTCTAACACCTCACAAAACTTAAGAATAGTGCCATGTATCTATGGCTATTCTTAGATCGGGCTTTCATTTACATTGAATATGTGTCATCATCATCATCATCTTAATTTCTTTTTCTCTTCCCCGCTCCCCACTCCCGCAAGCTAGTGAAAATCAAGTAAGGTAATAGAAATAACATTTGTATGTGCATCTTCAAATTACTGCTAATTCAGTATTCCATTTTAGCTGCAGAGGGTCACTGTCTAGGCACAAGAGCATACCAGAAAGCACAGTGGCAACTTGTTAAATCCAGCTGGAAGATAAAGTGACTTTTGAGTTTTGTATGCATTAAGAATCAATGAATAGACTTGACTGCAGGATCAAAGAAAATACACAAAAATCCTTCAACAGCAAATAAGTATAAAGTCGGCAAGGAAATTAAATGAAGCTTGCAGCATTTCTTTATTCACCTTATACTTAAACAAAAGGCTTTCATTTTATGGGTATCAGATTGGAGCTTCTAGAATGAACTCTTCCGTAAAATTTAATAGAAAGCTTATGGCAAAATGTTCATGCATTGCACTGTGTATTTTTTTCAGATGAAAATATCTATGTTAAATTCTCACATTCAGACAGTAAATAGGTTGACAGTAAAACATTAGGGTGTTTATCTGTTCTGTGATAGATAAAAACGTACTCTGAACAAACAGCTCAGAAGACTGACCTTGTGCTAGCCACATGCGAAGAGCAGCACCTCACCTGCCAGAGGAACATTCTTCTTTACAGGAAAGGGAGGAGAGGGCTTTCCCCCATCAGGGTAGTTTTCAAATGGACTATTGATACATACTGAAGAACAAGGAATTGAGGGGAAAGACTTCATGCATTTATGACAGCTGCCACAATATCCCACTATTTTCTGACTCACTTGAAATTGGACAATAAATCAATAAACCTCTAGCTGATTCTTACCTTCAGTGAAATATGATGAAACATAATTTAAAAGGTGATTTTTAGGGGTAATTCTCTGGAGCTTTTATGACACACATCTGAGGTTTATTTTCCTTTTCCCCATGACAAAATGTTTCAAATCCATGTTTAAAATTGGGAAAGTTTTCACCCAAACAGCCTGCCTTTGTCCCTTCTCTTCAGCTGCTTCTGTTTTCAGTCACATCAATATTATTTTGGGGCACTGTTTTTAGATTTGAAGTCACATTGACTTTCACTGGAGAGATTGTAGTACAGAAAGCAATGCTGCTCATACATGCAGCTCAGCTAGGTCCTGCCTTCAACATGCTTTTTATGAGCAGATCTCTGCACCCATGTGCTTCAACCATCAAACCAGGCTCTCTGTGTGCTGAAACTGATGTCACAGGAAAAACACTGACCTCCTTTCCCACAGAAGTAAAAAAATATACTGTATTTTTAAAGTGCAGTTCATTCTCTTTCAATGTTTTAAATGGTTTTGTCATACGATTTCATGGGCTGGCTCCTGGAGAACTGATGGGGTTAACATTTTAAACACGACTACTCAAAGTGACCCTATGCAGTTTTGCTGTCCCATCACCTCCTTCAGTGATACAAGCAGTTGGGCAACTTTTAGATTTACATTTGAAATGCGCCCCACAGTATTTCAAAATTACATTCCAACATCAATATCAAGTAATATTATCTTCATAGAGAGCTAAATGCACCTTAAAAATGAGAATAGGTCAGCAGACAGACAGTTCATGTACTTAAAATCCAGCTAAGTCCTCTGCCATACTCACATATGCCCTTAAGTATGTGCATTTACAGTGTAATGCTGTCTCCACTTTAATTTTTTTGTTAAACTTTGAATATGACTTGGCCTCATCCAACATCATAGCATACTTGACAATATTGACAGAAGATAATCTAGATCTAGTAAAGATTCATCATTTTGCTTTGTGTATAGTTACAGTCAACAAGAGATGACCTTTCGGTCCCATACGTTCTCAAGAATACAGTTTGATTTAGCAAGAAATCTCTAGACTGACTTGGTTAAGTACTTGGCAGGGTATTAGCAGAAGTTGGACTCAATTCAAGCTTCGGTTGCTTTAATCAATACAAAGTTTGAAAGCTTTCATTTGAGGTGGTAGTAAGAGGAGAGCAGAAGTAGAGAGCTGACAAAAACAACAATCAGCTGTCTGCTGTCTTAGTAGAGAACATCAAAGATAGTAAGAGTGGCAAACAACATTAATGACATAGAAAACAAACTGTGATTAAGAAATGAAGGTTTTCCTGTAAGTGTACTGACAGGTGTGATGTAGATAATTCATTAACTGTAAGACAGGAAGGAATAATTATATGGGTAATTTTCATCATTCTCTGCAATGCACCATGGCTTTATAATATTTTAAAATCCCACATGTACACCACTACAGACAGAAGTACAAAGTTAAACCCCTAAAAATTAATGCCAGCCTTAAAAGAGAGCGAATTTTCTATTATGCCACCTATCTGAATTTACAGTAATCCACAGCCACATTCCAGAGAAAGGGCGGCCAACATTTCCATGGACAGGAGTAACTTCTAGATTTCAGACTAAACAGTGAGCACAACTAAAGAAATGCAGACAGTGTATACAAGTGAAGCAACACACAAACCAACGTCAAACGAGCTGATGATCTTCAGAATGCTGCTGGGATCCTGAAACAATTTGTTTCGCATGCCCAGTACTCACTGGCCACCTTTTTTCTAGGTTATCAGACAGAATTTGCAAAGTAAAGAGATGGGTCAATCCACAAGGTCAGATTTACTTTGTGAAAAAAATCACAGGAGAGGATAATTGCACTTTTCTTCTGCATTCTCTTCACACTTACCAACCTGATTACTTTAATGTTTTATGAATAAATTGTAAGAGGGTATTAACATTCTTCTGCATGTAACGTTATGCCCACTTAACCAAAAGGTATGACTTAACTGGCTGTGGAGTTTTAAAACAGTTCAGTTAGTTAAACAAGGGTAAGATTTGGAGATTGTTCATATTTTGGTTTAAACCAGGCTAATACGTAGTATCTTGTACACCACAGTAGTTTTACTACTAAGACAGTTTTAACACTAATAAGGAACTCCTGTAAGCACAGAAATAAATAGAAAGAACAGAATAAAGAGCAGAAGAACAGAAGAACTGAACCTGCACTGTCTTTCACTTTATGATAGTAAGTTTGGCCCCATAGCGGCCAGCAAGTTGGAAAGAGATGCTACTTTTCACAAAAGTATGAGCAACCTTCCTTAAGTTAGTTGTGAATTTCTCAGTGCAAAAATTTGCATAGTACAGAAAAGTGAAAACATCCATCAAGCCACCCACCAGCACGCAAAAGGAAAAAAGAAAAATGTCAGTTTTATCTTCTTAATGTTAGCATCAGTGAAACTGAAAGTATAAGCTGAAGGTACATAATCGTGTAATGATTTCTCAATGCACCCAGGGACCAGTTTTCAAATTAAGTAGGAGCAGACGGAAAGGCAAACTTCTCCAAATATGAAGTAAAATATTCTGTTTCAGGAAGGCTTTACCTACACACAAATTTTTATCTGTTTAAATAAACTAGTTCAGCTAAACCTCTGTAAATCCATGTCTAGCATCCTGCGTTTTACCTCTTACTGTGAATATGATTGCCTTTTGGATCTTGGAGGAAAAGGGGCGATTATTTGGTCAGTAGTTTTGACAGTCAGTTGGTGGACAGTTTTCCCCATTCTGTCCACCAAATCCTAGCTGGGCAGGTATGGCCAAGACCCATGCGAACACAAAACCTATACACAATCAGCTGGCTTTAGAAGACCAGAAAGGAAAAAATTGCATTCCCTACACCTTGTCACAAGTTGTGACCATACGCTTAACATGGTGAAAAGGAACACAAGGCAGACAAAAACAGTGAGAGGACATATCACAAGCATCTCAACAAAGTGCATGTATCCCAGCATGCAGGACCCTAGTCAGATGTGGTAACAGCCATGAAGAAAGAATGCTCTAATACCAAAGAAATAGGAATAGTAACAATCTTAGCTGTAGCACTACATTTTTGCATGTGTGTGGCTTTGCCATCACTCTGTTTGCCTGATCTACAGAAATACTGATACTGAAGCAGCAGGACATAAATGTGCAACACACATCTTCCTTCAAGTGGGATGTCAACGGAGATGAGAGTGCTCTTCTCTCCCAGGTTTCGCAGGCGGTTTCAGAACAGGACATGTCACAACAGACACTTCCTTCTGAATTTCCTTTTTTCCATCAGAAATAGGAAGGGAAGAAACACGTTTTCAAGATTCATCTACTTCATGGGTGAGCAGAAAGCCAACATTTAAAAGCAGAAGCAGTCCTTCAGGCACGTCAATGTATTAAAAATTAGTTTTCACCAAATCTTCCTTCTCAGTACAAAGAAAAGCAGACACTGTCTGGTAACCTGCATAGCTCAGCTCTCACCATTTTGAATGTTTTGTCTGGAGAAGATACTTCCAGTCGCCTTTGAGATTTCTAAGAATGGTTACGGAAGATTAGCAAGAAACAATGGTTCAAAATGGCATCAGTTTGGACAAAATCAAGTCAATAGGACTACCAGTGTGGACGGCAAGAATTTGACAAAGTATCTGAGACATAACATATTCAATACAATCTTTTTAATGGCCATTAGCTGAGAAATTATAGAGATTTCTGAAAATATCTTCTGAAATTAAGGTATGGGCTCACAGTGACTCTTCACAGGTTCTGGGTTTTTTTTCTTGGTTCCTCACCACCCCCCACCCCTAATATTCTTAATATGGCACCTGGCTAAAGGAATCTTTCTACGGGGTCATTGTCAAAGAAATCTTAATTATCACTGTGAAAACTGGAAACGTATTGGTGTTTTCCCCAAGGCAAATGCTGCGTATAACAAGGTGTGTATAATAGATTTTTATTTTAATTAGACGTTTTCTAGAGCTCTTATTCCAGTTACAGAACCATTTCAATTGTAAAACATCACTCGAAACCGATTGCTGGTTTTGGAAACTAGTGAAACAGGTCAAGTCACAATTCACGGATCTGCCTGGCATGGACACTGCCTACATGCAGCACAATTACCTAGGAAAGGTATTAGGCCAGCTAACTGTATGTACATGAAAAGGAAATTGTTCTTAAAGAGGTCAGCCGTAGGTCACAACAAACAACTCAACGATTAAAGGAATATACACATCCAGTCATGACATTTACTAACATAGTATCAACCCACTGTTCTGCACAGCTTCCCCATTCAGTGCATCATTAGAAACAAATACTATCTATTACATTGTGTTATTACTATCTGGAGATGGAAAATATAAATTATGTATGATATCAATAAATAAGAGCTTCTAAATGGTCTTTAACAATAAAAACTGCTGACCTTAGGCATGGCTGAATGGCAAATCCAACTGAACAATAAATATTCAGATAAATACTGCTAATAGGTATAGTTTAAAAAAAAAAAAAAAAAGGCCAGAGANCGTTAGGGATAGATCCAATGAATGGCTGCTCCCTCTCTATGATGAGAACTGTTAGAAGAATTTCTTTCGTTACAGAATTAATTCTCCAACTTTGAATTCCTGACATTACGAGTACAACTTCAACAGCTGCAGGCATGGCAGATACTTAAATGTCATGAGAGCTCAAATGAGCCCCTAACAGAAGAATGGGTTGGATAATAGGACAACGGGGAAGTTTGAACAGAAGAGGCAGTTGAACCCTTTCAGCAGCCTACATCCACATTGGGTGCTATAATCAGATAGGACCAAATGATTTAGAATGAATGGTTCTTAGACCTACAGTAAACACCACGGCATAGCTCTTTTTTTCACATGAAAATATAAAATGTACTAAAGTCTTCAGTGAAAAGGCACTGCCTAGAACACTGCATTTCTCTAATTTAGATAATAGTTAAGTGATATATCATGTTTTGATGGGTACAGGAAATGAAAACAAGCCTAGTCTGTACTTGTCACATGTCTTAAGTGGAAAACTGCCCTTTCTGAAACAATGCTTTCTGCCATTCTTCATTTCCAAATCTCCGCACTATGTGAACTGCAAAGAATGAATCCCTTGGGCACAGAGTTGCTTAAACATACTTGCACAGAAATTTAGGTCCAATTACTCTGGTTTTTTAGCCAAAGAAAGTTCTATTATCAAAACACAAAATATACTTAAACAATAATGCTCCAACGCTAAGGGTCTCACATCATGAAAAGCTTTAAGAAACTCCCCTTACCTCCTACTTACACACAATACTAGCTGTGACTCTCTCGGGTCACTGTATTTTCACAAGGCAGTGGGTAGGACTCTGGAGAACTCAGAGTAAGAGAATACAGATAAATTGGAACTAGGAGGAAAAAGGAACAAAACAACTGGCTGAAGAAATTAATTACAAAGCTACAGGGTAAGCTTTTTTTGTGACATGACACATTTACTCATCTTGAAATAATTCTGAAGACTTTTAAAGGCAGCTTTACCAAAAGAGATGGAACAACACAGATTTAACTCATGTATTTGAACAGAGGACTGGGGGCAATTAATGACTCTTTACAAGAACGGTTAAGCAACACGTGAAGAATGAATTATAATAGAGAGCATATAAAGATACTGTTGGGTGCTTTTTCCAGAAAGCTCCATCTGCACAGAAATCCAGAAAACTCAAAGCCAAAACTGACTTTAATGTTTTTCCCTGTAGGTCAACCTTCTTTCACCTATGAGCCAGAAACTATCAGGTGTTACAAGTCACTTTGGGGTGAAATCCAAATATATATTCCAGTTGTGTAGTGATTTAATTCAGTCACCTTCATAAATATGCTGGATTCAGTAGCTAGAAAAGGAGGTGGTAAAGTAACAGCAGATTGAACACAATATTTTTTAACTAATCAAGTCTGTTGTTCACATTCAGAGTTTGTCCCCAAAGTATCAGAACAAACAAGAATTTAAAAAAACATCTTGGATCTGGTGGAGCCATTTCTCTGTACCATCACCACTTGGAATAGACTCATTGTGGGCTGAGCTATCAATTAGCTTGCAGATGAAAGAGGCTGAGTGTTTAAGTATAGTTGCTAAGTATGAGTATATTTGGACATAAAAGAAGTTAAACCTTTAAATAGCTGTTTGCAAATACCATTGAAAGAACAGCCCCAAATGCAGTCTTGCAACTGTATGTGTAATCTGGGAAGTAGTCCATGGACTTCCTATTTAAAAGTTTGGCTATAATTACATGTTGCAACACAGAATCTTTCCCAAGCTTCTGCGAAAGATTTAGAAGTGTTTAGGGATTAGGAAATATTTATTTCACTTATATAATATATGATTCCTCTCAGTTACTCCAGTGCAAAGCAAGTGTTTATGGAAGAGCACTGTTGTGACACGTTGTGCTGCATATCTTTATTTCTGCATTTGTGTTTTACAGTTTCAGGTACTTTTCCACATGCAAATAACCGTATCAGGTAATTTGTATGGAAAACTTCAGCATAAAATTTCAAGGGGGTGGAAGTCATAAAATAAACAACTTTGACAAAAAGAAAACGAACAGCAGTAAGTCAGAAGAGGGGATTTGTCACTGTCAGAGTCCAGAATTACATCTAAGCTGAGAGAAAGGTACGTTGTGAGGCAGATTTTGTAGCATTAAAGTTTTGTATTCATCGCTTTTGTTGTACTCTGAAACCATTTAAAATAGTGTCTACAGGTAAGACTTATTTCCATAAAACTACTCTGAAATCAACTTTAAATAGTAAATATTTACTAAATGAGAGTCATGTGGAGAAGAAACTTCTCCTAGAACCCCAGACAAGGAGGAAGCCCTGAGGAGTGATGCCACATCACAGCGAGGAAGACAGGAAGCATTTCCACCTCCAAAAATCCAAACATGACATCAGCATTAGGGGATGATGGCAGATGGTCCTGCACCATGGATGAATGCAGCTCTGCTGTTGCATCAGGCCGAGGAGGAGAAAGGGCACACGGAGAACCCTAATTCAGCTCTGGTGAGCTGGCACACAGGGTTGCTAACCAACAAGTTTAGGCTGTGTCTTTTGAATTGCTGCCAGTCTCTGAAAAAATCAAAATTATGCACTGTTATTGCACATGTCTCTTAACTCCTGCTCCACACCCTACCCAAGCGGGAAAGATGCTGATCCAGGGACCCTGCCTCTGCTCTGTACAGCTTGCCACTGGGAAGTGTTACTTTCTCTCTTCTCTTTCTATTTTTGCCTAGAGTAACTTTTATCACTAAGAGCTAGCGCGTCTCATCGGCTATGGGTCTTCTGAAGAAAGCTCTCTGTGTGTGAACCTGTCTCAACATCCTTTGTACAACACTCAGCAGGACAGTGCATCAGCCCCCCGTGTAACGGAGCTCAGTTCAGGTCCTGCGTCTCACGTGCTCTGCGCCCTTCCCAGCTCCCTCTTGCTCCTCACGACTCCTTACTGCCTTTATGTATCTGCTCCTGGTCTTCTTTCTTCCTCACTTTGACTTAAACCCATTCTTTTCTTTCACCTCACACCACCTAATCTAGCTTGTCTCCAGCTGCTTTGCCTGATGCCACTTCTTGCCCCTCTCACCCACAAAGCATAACGCAAACCTTTAGTGAGCAAGATTTTTGTTATTTCTCCCATTTATATCAGATCATATACTCATAAAAGCTTAGCATGTATTTAGATGTCTTGCTCTGAACCCCTCTCCTCGACTTTCCAGCAGGCAGCACTTATCCTGATGCTATGATACTCTTAAATTTGAGGAGGTGTTATTTCTTCTGCTTCCAACGGAGCTTCTGCACTTTAATGCATCAATGCAGTTCCTGGAATCAAAAATCTCATCAGTGACAACAAATACACTTGATGTCTTAGGGAGACATAAAGAAAGACCCTGTTTTCATTTGTGCTTACTCCTTACTTCTCACATTGCACTGTATTGTGAAGACTACGTATAGCAAGTAGAGTATTTACGGTCTGACAAAGGCAAGCTGAAATGGCATACAGACACATACAAGTGCCAAACGCTTCAAACTCTGATCTGAAGATTCCAGGTGTTTTACTCTCTGCAACAGCTTTACAGAGCACCTGTAAGAACAGGTCTGTCTGTGATAAAGCTGTTCATGTGTGATAATGCTCTGCAGCTTCAGTTTTCAGCATTAAAACTTCTGTTACTGGCTTCATTTTTGCAGCACTGCATTACTCTGTACGACACACAAAATGAACAGACATTAAACACTCGAGAAGTGAGTTCTAAGAGGACAAATGAGATCTAAGGACATAGTCTACATCACATTTTGTTGAAGGCATATTCATCCATTAGATCAAATAGTTTATGTCACGTTATCCTGTAATTTCCAAAGCAACTTCTTTCTGGCAGGGATGAAGCATTTCTTACACTTCATGATGTGTTATGATAAAGTCAGTCTGATTTAAAAGACCAAGTCTTGTTCCACTTAAAGCCCACAGCCATAAACAAAGACTTCAAAATGTGTTAGCTATACAGAAAGCATCAAAAGGTATCTCAAAAAGGAAAATCAGAAACTGTCAAGCAAAATATTGCGGTAAAAGTTTCTAAGGAAGGGAGCGAATGCTTCAAAGCCAACTCAGTGATGCTGCGATCGGGCAGTGAACCAACAGAAGCAGGTAGGACCTCAGTATTGCCATCACACATACGGGCTCTGCCAACAAGCACCTTTGCACACTGGACTGAGCACACCAGACCGCTGCGCGGAAGATACAGAGCCTTGGCCCCAGCAGTTCATTTAACCAACCCAAACACATCCTGCTTTCATCAATTCCCATTTCCAGTACCAAGGAAATTGGTGTTTATTTGGACTGAGGATAAATTAAAATGAGAGGATTGTTCAGAGAGTCTTGAGGCTTTAGGGATGTTTTCTCAAGTAGAGGAAATGACGATTGACAGTTATGGATATAATCACTAAGATTTGCAATGCCATTCAACTTTTCTGTGCATCAGGTTCCCTTTATTTTCAGAGGAAGCTCCAGACACCAAGAACTAACAAAGCTTGTTCTGCAAATTCTTGATTTCCCATTATAAGACAAGATGGACTACAATATTTCATTGATTGCGTTAGATTCCCCTCTGAAAATTACACTGAACATTTAGAGCGAAGAACTTCAGTTTAGGCACATGGCTCCTAAACACCAAATAAAATTGCAGTACAGGACTATGGTGAACAGCCAGAGACTATGGGGTAAGTTGAGGAAAACACACAAATAAGAACATGCTGCCAGAACTGAAAAGGGTGAAAGGCAAAGTAAAAGTTACAGCACACCACTGCTTTGAAACAAACAAACAAAAAAACCCTATTCGGTTTGCTTTTCAGCAAGACAAAGTACACTGTTGTTTTTTAAATACACTAATGGAACTGCTTATCATTATTTAACTTCTAAACAAGAGAAAGACCATTAGTCACAACATTGAGTAATCACATTAAAATTTCAATTTACAAAACATTTTTAAAGATACTGCTGTTCTTTAAAGTACACAATACTTTCTATGAACAATTACACAGTAAAATATCACTACATTATTTGAAGCTGGAAGGTCAGCTACCATAAATACGAGACTAATTACACCATCCAGAGCTCTGTAAGAACAGAACAATTATTCTAAAGGGATGTAAATCAAGAGCCACAAAATCTTCTGGGGAAACCTTCAGCTGAGGACTGTGCAATGTAATTTCAGTAGATGGGTTAGAATAGAGAGCAATGTGTTCAATAGTATCAACCCACAGAAAAAAGTAGGTGATGCTGTTCTTCACGGAGTACAGAGCCAAGCTACTCCTACACACCCATTAGCACAGGTCACATACGTTGAAGGGAATACCAAGTACGCAGATGCACCCTGGGTCAGGGAAGCACCTGAGGTACCATGGGCAAGGCAAAAGGAGTCACAAAGTCTCCATGCAAACACGGGGAGCTCCCCACCCCTCCTGCACTTCAACAGACAGCAGTAAGAGCTAATGCTCTCTGCAGCCCACGCAGAAGCTGCCTGTGGTCTCCACTGACAACAGAACAGTGATAGCACCTGTGTGACACCAGACACAGGGCCAAACAAACAACTGGGTCCCCGTAAAGTGCTACTGGCCACCATGCAGGTACCAGGTGCCACTGCGCCCTCCGCAGCATCCCAGACATGCAGCACCAGCAACAGTGTGTAAAACCATGCTTCAGGCTTGGTACCGATGTCCCCAAAGCAAATTATGCAATGGAGAATCATATTCCATGAAAGGACACATCCAAGGATGAGGAAAAATTGAACAGACAACTCTGGAAACCCAGCACTGCCATTGCCAAAGCACACTACAGTTTGCAGATGGAAGATGTGTGATCTTGATCCCTCTCACTAAAGACAAGAAAAGGGAATGGAGTTTGTGGTCAGAGGGTGCGAATGGCGTAAGTGAGCATCTGCAACTGCTGGTGGGATGCTCCTATGCAATGCAAACTTTATTCCGGGTGTCTCAAGATCCTCAAATGTATAAACCCCTACAAAAATGCTACAAGGCATAGCCAGAAATATTGGGATATTAACGTACATTAAAACTTTATAAATACAACAAAAAGTAACAGTCAGTAATTCATAATGGTTTCTTCAAGTAGGAAGCATATAAAACAAAAGACAGGCTACAATAACACTCCACATAATATTGGGCAGTTTAGATAAATGTAGTTTAATTTTTTTTTATAATACCTCATAACATGCTATATATATCCTGGAGTATATTTTGTCCAGATGATAAAACTTATTAATGACATGTCACTATACTTTCTGCTGTTAAATCTTGGCTAGAAAGTGGGAAGACTCCATCTTTTTAAATCTAAATAATGAATTGTGCAAACCAGGAAAGCACGGATTAGAAAGACTTGACTATCTTTCCTAAGAACACCACAACACGTAATGCTCTGAAAATTAAACTGAAATTAAAGAACTCGAGACAACTCGCATATTTTAGTGAAGTTTACACAAGTAGTTCTTTCTCTACCCTTGCATAACCAGCCCAGGTCTGCTTCTACCTACTCTGTGTTGCCATCATCTGGGCTGTTTGCAGCAACGATCAGCTGGTATGCACGGAAGCTTAGGGAAAGGTAGCTTTTTACGACAACTGCCTAAACCAGTGTTTAGGCGTATAAAATGAAAAGAAAAGTGCAATTGAATTCTTTGCCCCATCCAAAAGATGCCCAAGCAGCTTAGCAGCTTGTCAGTCAGCATTCTCGCACAGGTCTTCAGAGAGACACGGAGCCATATTGCAAATTGAGACACAACACATCAGAGAAAGAGCTATGGTTCCAATTAGGACAAAATCAGCCACTCTAGGCAATAAAACAACGGGAGGCATTACAACATCGATACCCGAGAAATACTGCCACTTGTTATCTAACCATATCGCTCACTCAAAACATTCCCCAGGAGACTCAGAGCCAGCCTAAACACTTCAGAAACCATCCAGAGCCGTATGGCACTGCATTCTTTCATACCTCAGGAGTAAAAGTTAGCCAGAGCCTTCTGACAAACTAAAATGATTTATTATCACAAAGCAGAACTAATGCATTCTGCTTTACAACTCTCCTGGTAGTCTAGGAGAGACGTTGCATTTATTACCTACAGTACATAATGCCCACTGCAGAGCTCTGTATTATTCATAAGATTGGCTTTTTTGTGCCACCATAATGCTGATAAATTATGAAAAAATGCATATTTTATTTCAATTTCTAACATATTTTGGTACACATATCAATCCATCACGTTGCTGTAGGAAGAATAAGCATTATTGCTGACAGCTGTTGACATGTTCACCTCAACAGAGACGAAACAAAAGGGCTGCAGAGATAGTCCTCACTCACAGCTATCATCCCACTTTCCTGCCTTAATTTTTTGTGGTTTAATATTTGGAGGAGGGTGTGGAAAAAGTCAGTGCTACCAGAATCAGGGAGGGTCGAGGGACGAAACAGTACAAAGGATTAAAAAAAAGCATTCAAAAGGTAGAAAGTGGTATTTACAATTTTCTCTTCAAAGGTGGATTTCTGCTAACAGAGTGGCTCCCTAAGATGAACTTCGTTAGCTAGTTTCTACAGGAGCTGATATAGGTGCTGCTGAGTAACACAACTACAGATGCAGGTAGGGCTGAAAGGAAATGAGGGTTATTTCAGCTTCTCTGGCCATGGCCCATTTCTTCCTCTCTCAGCTGCTGGTAACAGGAGCGTAGCACGGAGCGCCCCCTCTGCCACTGCTCATCAGTTCCGATTAAAACCACCTCGCCAAAAATATCACAAAAACTGAGAATACAACACCCTGCCCTCAAACCCGTTCAATTATTCACAAAAGCATCCTCTATATTGATAGACAGATATACGCTGAACTATTTGCCTGTTACTAGATTGTTCCGTGCGAGTCTTGACCTGATGTTAGCACTTCTAGTGCCTTCCACAGAACGGAGTTAACAGGGGTAGCCCTATAGATACTAGGGTATCATGACAGTTACGGGTTTTTTCTACCACTATTCTACCGTTATTTCCTACCACTATAACACACAGAACAGACAAGCACAACCATCTAAAGTATTACCTTAAAAAATACCATCTCTCACAAACCCCAAAACTCTGCAGTTCATAAACAATGTTCTCTTTTGGAAGGCTTAAATCTTATTATTCCCTATACTTTATACTATTCTATTTTGTTTTTAACTTGGAACAACTAGTATTTTAGTACGAAATGCAAGTCAGTTCTCTGCTACTTCATTTTTATTCATTAAAATACGTTACTAATATTTACTGAAAGATCACAGCGCAAACCCAACAGAAAGTGTGCTACTTTAATCTGCAGCATGCACATAGCGTACGTAAGGTGCCCTTTTATCTGCACACAGATATTCTGCATGAGAGGCCTACGCCTGACATACGGCCACAGCTTTTAGATCTATGAGACCATTAACATAATTGGCTCTGGAGCAGATGAAGGGTTGTTTGCCTTAAAATCCTAGCAGCAGGCTGAAATATCTAACTAAAATCCACCTTTTACTCCATGGTCTTTCTAAAAATAACGTGCTCTCTCTCTGTAGGAAGAGGAATTTGTACCTCGCACTCAGCCAGTTGCTTAAATCGTTAAAGGGGAAATTGATTTCCTTTAACGAGCGCTGCCTGCCCAACGCTGAGCACGGATGCAGCCCTGCCACAACCTGAGCCGCAATACGACCTTAGTTTCTTTGAAAGTCTCAGCAGCACCTCGAGCAGCGGGATCTCTTCCACCTCACAACCATCCTGTGCGACTTGGCACAGCCGAGACGGGCCTGGCAAGCCTATTGCCACCCACCTGCACAGAGCACCCTTCCTCCACCAAAGGGACCTGGGCACCATCTGCTCCCAAACACCTCACCTCGCCCCGGTACAAAGGTTTCTGACTCAGAACACTCCCAAGCAAAGCCGATCTTCATAAATGTTTGATAAAAGCAACATGCAGGATTACTCCATAGCCTTAAAGGTGCCTGCCCACATTGGAAGCATGCCGCATTCATCAGATAATATATCAAAAGCGTAAAAGCACACCCAGCAGCCTGGGCTGCACCCAACATGCGGCTGGATGGGATAGACTGGGATACCCTGCCATCTGCTGGGAACAGGCAGCTTGCTGCATCTCTTTAAGCTGTTTATCACCGCGTACACTGTTACGTACTTCTAAAATGCAAGGCAACCACACAAAGTTATGAAAAATGTGCAAATCATTCCGCGCACCACACAGGTCATTTGTGAAACACATAGTAGTGTATGTACTTTGAAGGCATATTTGGGTTTTTGGCCTCTCCTCTGATGTATGCATCGTTTTATATAATACCATAATAATTTCTTCAACACTGTAAATTTTATCAGTCACATTAATTCTTGCGTAATTGAATTTGTTCATTATTTGAATAATAAAATAAACATTTCAATATGCCAGTAATCTAGAAAGATTTGGTGATAAACTGTCACTTCATAACTTTCAACAGTTTCCTTATTTTTAAAATCTTATTCCAAGTGTTTTGCTACTTTGGGGGACCGGGGGGTAGGGGTGGCTTTTGTTTCGGTTCAAATCCTAGGTGCTGGATTCAAGAGGCTTCACAAGAACCTGACCCTTTTCGTTCTTTCCAAACAAATTTCAAGTAAACAAGTTTGCAAAACCTTTACAGAAAAGAAAGAAAGGAGGGAAAAAACAGAAGTTTGGAAACAAAACTGGGGAATACCCTTATGTCTTTGAAGACAGTGAATTTGGATCACCGGTATCGTCAGTAGTGAGGCAACTCCACTACAGCTACCCAACTCCACACCAGCCAGGTTGCAAACTCTTTAGCACCACTGTAATAATCTCAATCAATCAGTTTAGTTTCTAGCTCAGGACCCTCCAGAGCTCACCCAGACAGCAGAAGGCCACTGCAGCATACTCCAGCCAGATGCCCAGCTAGAGGCACGGAGTCCCGGATGGCTGAGGCATTCCTTCAGTGCTGCACACCTGCAAGCCAGTTCAGAATAGATGCTTCCGGGCTGCGCTGAAGACAGCTGTAACATTTAGGGTGGCAAGATAACATGCATGCCACCCTCAGATAACCATATGGAGAAAGCTCTGGGATATTCACGGACGTTACAGCACTGCGGTCACTGCAGCGGGGTTATACATCCTCCTCTGTGTAGGCAAGCCCAGCTAACTGCCCTGGGAGGTGCTGAGGATGAGGAGCAAGGTGTGTCCCCCACAGAGGAAGGAGCACACCAACACACAAAATACTTGTCCGGGAGTATTTTGCGATCAGAAAGTTGGCTGGGCAAGGCAGAGAGGAGCACACAGCAAAGGTAAGCAGTTTTGTTTAACAAACTCTTGCTGAAACTGCAATACTGAAAAAAAGCACTATCTCTGCATGCTGATCTGCTAAAAACTGTCGGCTTAGCACCTCCCTCATTACAAAAAATAGTTTAAGATTAAAAAAAGAAAATCACAAACTCTTCCCCATTGCAGCAGCAACAGCACAATTTATAATCAATTTAGAATGCATCATGTCACTTAAAGAACAAGGCGACACCGGAGTCCTCAGTTGACTGACTGAGCATGCATAGGTTCTTCATAACTTACTACGAATCTTCAAAAGGCACACAAATCTTTCTGCCTACGTCAGTGAAAGCATGATGTCAAAATAGTCCTGTCATTTCTAATACTTCTTAAAACACTAGAGTGTCTTCAGAAAAATGCACATTACATATTACGGGCCATGCCTGCAAATATGCACGCTCCTATGTAATCCTACAAGAGGAAATAGGAATACACATAATAGCTTACAAATAACCTGACTACCAAGGAACCCCAGCCACTTAAGAAATCTACTATAAAAAGATTTATTCATAGTGATGACTTCATACCCACTCGGAGAGGCTGCCAACTAAAGGAAAAAAAAGTTTAGCTGCACTTGGGAGTAACACAGTAACAGTTTAAAAAGCAAAGCAGACTCAAATATTGGAGCCAGTGGAAATAAGTAGAGCAGAGTGAGACTTCTCAAGCTGGATTGCGGCCAGGACACAGGGGATGATGGCTCTGGTCAAGAGAAAGCTGCTGATCTAATCGCCACCGGAGTCCCCTGTTCAGTTTTACATTTAATGTGGGAAGTGATACATCTAACCATAGAGCGCTTCCCTCCCACTTGCTGGCTTAAAGGAAACAGGATGCTTAAATGCCAAGCTTAAACATTACACAAAATGCTAAGTGCAAGACAGCAGTTTAAATGTATTTTGAAAGGAATACGGTGAAGTTGTGCAAGTTCCAAGCTCCTGCCTTTGTGTCAGCCTCAACTCAAACCCCACTTCAAAGCGCCGCCAGCACCAGGTGACAACAGGTTACCAAAAAAAAAAAAAAAAAAAAAACAAAACCAAAA
>VZSC01014167.1:0-14494 GCA_013398225.1 Steatornis caripensis
GCCTCCCGCAGTCTCTGCAGCCGCTGGCCCAGCGCCCGGCCCCCCGACCACAGCCCGCCGGCGCCCCAGGGTGCTCCTGTGATGGCAGGGATCCCCGCGGGAGGTGCCCAGGGTAGAGGGGCAGGTTGGCGTAGGAGTTCACGCAGGCGTACGGCATGCATGCCGGCACGGTGGCAGTGGCACGAGGGTTTTTCCAGCAAGCCTCCCGGTAGGATGGCAGCCTAGCCAAGGGTGAGTGCGGTGCCAGCCGGCCAGCGGCCTGGGGGCAGCGGGGGCCACAGCCGTAGGTGGCCTCAGCTTCGGGGAAAAGGTCGGGCACGTCTGTGCGGGCAGCCAGGCGGGCAGCACCACAGCGCCGCAGCCCCCCGGGATGCCGCTTCTCGCCCCGCTCCCCTTGCGCCCTGGTCGAGCTCAGCCGCCAGCTCCGCTTCTCCTGCTCCATCACCACAGCCTCCGGCCAGGCCAGCTCATGCCCAGCTCTGCAAGTCCTGACAGCTTTCGGGAAGGCGCTGTGAGGGCAGGATGGAGGCAGGAAGGGGCTGCCCACCTCCCACCTCTTCTCCGATGCCGAGAGCAGCCGGGGCAGCGTCCCCGAGCCCCCGTCCCCCTGGAGCAGGGGGGTGTTTTGCAGTCGGTCCCCCAGCCCCACTGGCCTCTTGTGCTCGCTGTAGATGTCTGGCGGCGGGAGGTCCCTGGGGGACGTGGGGGGTGGGAGAGGAGCCCCGATGTGGTTCCCCACCAGTGCCTGCTCCCCAAAATCCCCCCCCAGGGAGGTCTTCACCAGGAGGTGGGGGAAACCAGGGAGGGCTTCATCCCCAGCACAGCCACCCCGAAACTTCAGGGGGTGGAGGAGGCGGGGGCCGTGCTCGTTCGCCCCTTTCCACTTCTGCTCCCTGGGCAGCTGGGAGTCCATGGGGATGGGCTGGGGCAGTGGCAGCCCCGGGGGAGCACCCTTGGGAGCGCAGGCTCGCCCCAGCCTCTCGGAGGGGGCTGGGCCAGAGGAGGGGGCCCGGTGGGCACCAGTGCTGTTCTGCACCACGAGCTGGGGTGTCCTCAGGGAGAAGGTGGTCTGGAGGCGCTCGCTGTGGCTGCTCCAGTCCTCGATGGTGCGGGTGGCCTGCTCCAGCGAGCCGCCCACGCTGGTGGTCGACACCATCTCCTTGGCCGCCTGCAGCATCTTCAGCACGTTGGCCTGGGCCGAGCTGGCGGTGACGTCGGGCGTGGGTGCCCGCCTGGGGCTCGCCAGTGTCTGCACCCCACTGAAGCAGCTGTAGATGCCCTGTGGAGAGAAGGGAGGGGCCCTCACCATCAGCAGGGCCATCAGGGTCCTGCAGCCACAAACCCACCGCACCAAGCTGAGATGCCGCTGCTGAGGCTGAGGTGCCTTGACGGCATCGATGCCCCCTCCCCAGCATCCCCAGCGCTGACACCCCCCTCTGTCACCCCTTTCCCCAGGGATGCTCACATGAGCACCGGGTCATTCCCAGGGCTGAGCCCTTTTCCAAAAAAAAAAACCCCAAAAAAAACCCCTCGCTTTTCTCCCCAACCAAGAGCTCACATCAGGAGGTCAGGAGGATGATATCCACTGAGCTGTGGCCATCCCCAGGACACCGTGGGAGGACATTTGGGCCTGTTGAGAGCCCCCGGCAGCATCACTCACCCTGCTGATGGCCAGGAGGAAGTCGAGCTTGTGGGACTTGGGGACGGAGTGACGCAGCTTCCAGTAGACGAGGTGCTCCCAGGCGAAGACCAGCAGGCTCAGCCCCATGGCCACCAGCAGCATGTAGAAAACCCCGGCCATGTTGTCAATGTCCAGCTTGCTGCTCATGACCTCGTTCTTCTCGTTCTGGCAGATCCCCGACAGCCAAACCGTCTCCAGCTTCTGCGTCTCGCCTGGGGCCAGGCACGCACAGCAGTGAGGGGGTGAAAATGCCCCCCTGGGCATCATCTCCCCAAGCACAGCCCCTGCCCATCCCCACCCCACTGTGGCTGGAGGAGAAGGAGGAGAAAACCACCGCCAAGCCCCTGGAGTTGTTATCAGCTCAGACCTTGCTCCTGCGCTTGGCCTGAGCATCTCACCAGTCACTCACCCTTCTCCAGGGCCCTCTCCTGTCTCTGTCCCCCACCCTTGTGCCAGCCAGCCGTGCTCACTGTCCCCTTCCCAGGCTTCTCCTCCTGACCCTCAGATTTTGTGCATGGCCATCTCCAGGAGTTTACAGCCTGCAAGACGATGGACGCCGGAGGGAATGGCTCCCCAGCACCCAGCTGGAGACATGCTGCTGGATTTAGTGTCACCTGAAAGGAGCTGGTGGAGAAGACCATCTGACCCAACCCCTCGATGGCATCCTGCAAGGAGCCGTGGAGGCTGTGCCGGGTCTGGGGACCAAAGCCACCCATGCCGGGGAAGGGACAGTGACACCTGGTCCCCGAGGCAATTTGGAGGACAGGGGCAAGGTGAGGACGGGGATGGGGCTAACGAGAATCTCACCCAGGCACTCACCGTCTCCCAGGAACTGGAGCAGGGCCAGGTCGATGGCCCGCTTCCAACGTGAGTCCTTCTGCAGGGCGATGCCGTAGCCCGTGGTGGCAAACACCTTCCCACTGCCAATGGTCACCAGCTTGCAGCCCTCGTCCTTGCCCGCCATGTAGTTGAGCACCGCCGCGTCATAGATGAAGGCGTCCAGCTTCCTGCCCCAAAACCAGAGGGGAGGGTGAGGAGGGGGCCCAGCAGCCCTTTTTTAGGGGGCTGTATCCCTTTTAGGGAGCTGTGCCCCTTTTTGGGGGAGCTGTACCCCCTTCCAATAGCTGTAGCCCACCTGCAGGGGATTGTGTCCGCTTTGGGGGATCTCTGCCCCATCTTGGAGAGCCGTAACCACACTTGGGGGTAAAGTACCCAACCGGGGGGGGCTGTATCCCATCTAGGGGAGCCATACCCCATCTAGGAGGGGCTGCCTCCCTTTTGAGGGGAGATGTATGAAGCTCTACTCCATCTGCACGGGGACTGTACTCTGTTTGGGGCCCATACCCCATGCAGGGAAGCCGCATGGAGCCATAACCCACCTGGGAGAGCTATACCCAGCCTGGGGAGCCCGTATCTCACTTGAGGGGTGGCTGTACCCCAGCTGAGGAAGCCCTACCCCATCTGAAAGGCACTGTCCCCCATCCCAGGGAGCTGTAGTTCATTTAGGGATCCCGTCTCCCATTTGGAGGAGCTGTACCCCAGCTCTGGGAGCCGTACCCCATTTGGGGGAGCCATACCCCATTTTGAGGCTGGTGAGGGCATCCTCCACGGAGCGCTGGTTGTACTTCACCATGTGGGTGTGCATGTCAGGGTAGTTGCTGCGGATGTTCCTCTCAGTGCTGCCGTTGGGGACGGTACCGAAGCGGAAAGGGGGGTACTGCTCCTGCGGCTTCTGAAACTGCAGCGCGGAGCGCCGGGGAGTGGCATCACACAGAGTCCGTGTCCCTGCCAAGTCCCTAGCACGTCCCCAGCATGTCCCCCCTGCCCACAGTCAGCCCTCCATCCACCCACACGTGCCCAGCCAGCCAGCAGTGACACGCAGCCCCTCCAAGTTCTCCTCACCCGAAAAAACCTTATTATTTTTTAGGGATCCCAGCCCAGTCATGAGCCCCACCTTCCTGTCGCTCAGCCCCGACACGGTGTCGATGTACTGCTCCTGGATCATGAAGGCGGCCAGGTTCGCGGTATAGCTGGCGAGGAAGATGACGGCGAAGAAGGCCCAGATGAGCACCATGATCTTGCTGGTGGTGCCCTTGGGGTTCTCGATGGGCACCGAGTTGTTAAAGACCAGAGCCCACAGCAGCCACACCGACTTGCCGATGGTGAAGGTGGGACCTCCTGGCCCTGAGGGGACAGAGGGGACAGCCGTCAGCCCTGCTGGCGATGTGTGTCCCCCCGCCAGCTCCTGCCTCCTCCCACTCACTCTTGCCACTGGTGAGGTTCTGGTTGTAGCCGACGGGGCTGAAATACTCGAACACGAAGACGGTGACAGCCACCACGGTGAGGCACATCACAAACATCATGACCCACACGGCCGGGCTGTAGGGCTCTGCAAGGCAAGTGGGACCCCGTCAGTCCCCCAGGATGCCTCCCCGGTCCCCCGGGGACCCCCAGGAGCCCTCCCTGATGGATGGGGCTCATCCTCCTGGATACAGCCTCTCCTCGGAAAGGAGACGGGAACTGGTAGTGCTGCGGCTGAGCAGATCCACAGGACATTGGAAGGAAAGGGGGGTGCTGTGAGATGGGGGGATGCGGCCACGCTTCCCTGCCTAAATAAAATCAGGCTTTCATCAATGGGGAGATGCTAATGAGACGCTGCCCATCTCTGTGGCCATCAGTGGGACGGTTTCCCATGGGATCGCAGGTTGTCCCCCGTGGTGGCTCCTGCCATGAGATCTTGCCTGCACTGGGCACAGGACCAGTCCCCCAGCCACACTCAGCCCCTGGGAGAGCCCCACTGGAGCTGGGGGCGGGTGACAAGCCCCCGCCTGCCTCGGACGAGCCGGGACAGAGCGGTGGGGATGCATCTGAGCGCTCGACATGCGGCCGCCGATGTCCATTTGTCAGCACGTCCTTTGCTGTCACAGAGGAGAGGCCTCCCCTGATGGGGATGCGGCTCATTAGCGCGGGAGGCACGAGGCAGTGGCACAGGGACTGCGGACCCAGGTCCTGCCGAACCGGGGTGGGATGCTCTGTCTGTCCTCAGGGCTGCTCAAGGTGACCTGTGCTTCAGGGGAAGGATCAGGCCCTGCGGCGTCGCGTGGACAGAGAGGGCAAGACGTGCCCAGGCTGGCGATGTCCTGCACCCCACGGCACCCCTGGCACCCACACGGGAGCCCGGTTCCAGCCGAGCTGGGACTCTGCCGCTGTGCCCTTGCCAAAAGCCTCAAGCCCTGACTGAGCGCTCAGGCTGAATTTTGTGACGACCTTGGCCAGGCTCCTCCTTTTCCTAGGCTGCAGATTTGCTTTTTTAAACTCATTAAATAAAACTTTTAGCACCAGCGGTTTCCTACACTCAGCTTAACCACAGACTCTGGTGCCGGCAGCAGAGAGGAGGGGTCCCCTGAGCAGAGCTCAGAGCTGGCAAATCCCTGGTTTGCCTCCCCCGTGTCCCCATCCTCCCTCCTCCATACGGGTAATGAAGAGGAGGAAACCACCATCCCAGCCTCCATCTCCATAATAAAAGGATTATTCAGGCGAGAGCAGGAGGAAGCCTCAAAGCTGGCAGCAAAATCTCCTTCCCTTATGACTTAGTTTTGGTTCTTTTCTTAAAACTTATTAAAACCAAACGGTATTTCTAGTTCACATTTGTCGGAAGTGTGGGATGAACCTGCAGACAGACAGATGGACGGAGGGACACGGCTCACCCAGGAAGGCGGAGGGGGAGACAGTGCCGTTGCTCCTGGCCACCATGACGCTGATGCCCGTCTCCACAAAGGGCACGGAGAAGTCCACGATCTCAGAGCGCTCTTCGTTGATGGTGAGGGAGCCGATGGCCATGTCTGCACGCTTGTAGTACACCTGGGGAAGGGGTAGATGGTCTCGGGATGGGCAGAGGGACCCAGACCACTTTTCCCAGGCATTTCCTCATCTCCAGCATTTCCAACCTTAACTTTTGTCTTTTTTTAAGAAAATATGAGCTTCTTATATGACAGTGACACAAACACAACCAGCCGTGGGGTCATAAATGCTCAGCTGGCTGCCCACCCCATTCTCCCCCACCAAGCCTTGCCCATAAGCTCATGCCAAGCTGTCCCCTGCCCAAAGTCCCACTGCAGACACCCTGACCCCGTCTCCATCAGGAAAGCCCCAGGCCAGGACGTGCCCTGAGCGAGCAGTGCCCCTCAGGGAGTGCTGAAGGTGGAGTCCAAGCCATACCCACCCCTACCTCACCAATCATGCCGTTCCAGACCCCACGGACAATCTTGCCGTGTTTGCCGTTAGTCACCAGGTAGAGGTCATAGGAGAACTTCACTGCTTTGGCCAGCTTTTTCAGGATGTCGATGCAGAAGCCCTTGCAGCACAGCTTAGTGTAGGGATCCACAAGGCCATCACCACTGAAACCACATTGGGAAAAATGGGTTGGACCAACAAAGATGCTCTGAGCACCCTGGTGCCTGCTGGACACCACATGCCCAGGGAGCGATGGCCAAAGTTGACAAGCTTCATCCTCGCTGCTCACCTCTGGGAGGAGTTAGTCTGCTTGCGACACGGCACGGTGTTGCGCACGCAGACCCCAGTGCTGGGGTCCGTGTTCTCCACGATGACGAACGGTCTCTCCTCCAGTGTGGCCACTGTCAGGTGGCGGTTGTCAGCCACGGGCTGCAGGAAGGAGCCGTAGCGGGGCCACACCGGGTACTTCATGTGGATGATGCCTTTCTCCCACTTGCCCACCTGCCCCCGAGGAAGAGCATACCGTCACCCTGGCTCTGGGAGTCACAGGGGGTCTCATGTTCATCCTCTCCATGCCTTTGGGGCTCATTTCTCCCAGAGCATCGTTAGGCTAGAGCTTAGCTGTGGTGACCCCCATCTCAGCATCCCCTTCTCCACTGACCACAGGGTGAGGATTTTCCTCCTGGGCCCCAAGCACCAGTCTTGGGTGAGCACAAACTTCGCCAAACTTTACCCAAAATACTTTTAAACCAGGGAAAAAAACCCTCCATGCAGCTTGTTTCAGGTCTAGGCATTTGGCTGTGGTTCTCCAGAGGTGGGCAGCTGCATTTTTGCCTCTTTTGGAAATTTTCAGCCAAATTGCCAGGGAAAAAATGTAATTCTTGGCAGAGCTTTGGTGCCCAGCATTGCCACAAAGCCCCACCACACCACCATGGGTACCTCGGGTAACAGCCATGGGTTTTGCATGGAACAACCTACCCCAAGGTGGGACCCGAGCCCGTGCGTGGCCCCAGGTTCACCCTACCCAGCCACCCCCACAGAGTGCCCATCCCAGGGTGGCCCAGGGGTCCTACCATCTCCCAGAGCCGGTGCTGGTTGAGCGAGATCACCACCATGGTGGGCCTGACCAAGTAGCCGCCTTCATTGAAGGAGAAGTCCCGGTGCTCCCACGTCACGTTGAGGAGGTGCCTGGTGGGACACAGCGCCCATGAGCCCTGGCCGTGCAGCCTGGCCCTGTACAGCCCTCCTTCTCTGGCTCCAGCCAGGCTGCCACGGGTCCCATGGAGAGAAGTAGGGCTGAGAGCTGGGGACCAGGTTTAGCCTCTACGCAAGGGGCAGCGAGGAGCTGGAGAAAGCCCTGCCAGCAAGGAAGCACCAAGCATGGACCACTGCAGGGTTGAGGATGCACAGACTGCCACAGCAGCCCCGAGGTGCCACGTATGCACTGCAAAGCAGAGCTGTGAATCCCCTCACCGAGACCCCCATGAGGTCACAGAGAAGCACCGGGAAAGGCAAGGACTGCTCCAGGAGAATCCCAGCTTAGAGGCACGGACCACCAGCCACAGTTCACAGCGAGTACTATCCTCCTGCCCGCCAGCCCCATCCTCCTCCCCTGCCCTTTCCCTCTCCGTTTCCCTGTTTCCCCCGTTTCACACCCACCCCAGCGAGTCCCTGGCCCTCACCGGTAGAAGCTGGTGTTGGTGGCGGTGGCCCCGGCAGGAGCCCAGCAGTCCCGTCCCACCTCTGGGAGGTAGCCATGGGCTCGGAAGAAGCTGTTTGCCCCCATGGCAATGATGGCCACCCCATCCCGCACCTTCTGCCGCAGGCTCAGCTTCCAGCTCTCCGTCACCACGCTGATGAGGCCGATGGGGAAGGAGACAGGTGGTACCTCCATGTTGCCCACTGTGAGGCTGGGCACGATCCAGACATAGCCTGGCCCCACAAGGCCGGCTTGTTCCGCCATGGCGAAGAGGTACTCGGCCTCCTCCCGTGAGCAGTAGACGATGAGGACCTGGGCATCGATCTGCCGCAGGAGCCGCTGTGTCCTGGAGCTGCTCCGCTCCTGGCTCATCTCGAAGGTGAGCACCTCCTGCAGCTCCCAGCCGAAGTAGCTGGCGTCCGTGAAGGAGCGGATGACGTCCAGGAAGATGTTGTAGCCTGGGTAGAGGCTGGTGATGACAGCAAAGGAGCCCCAGTCGTATTCCTCCAATACCTTGAAGATCACCTGGATTTGTTGCTCAATGGAGACGCCCAACTGCAGGAAAGCTGAGCCAGGTTCCTGTGGGAGGAGAAAGAGTCAGGGGATGCTCCAGCACCATGGTCCAGGTCTCCTGCACCCATGCAAGCCACCTTGAATTTTCCATCACAAAGGGTTCAAGGGAGCCATGACCTGGCATGGTCCATGGGCTGGAGACACCTAAAACGGGACTGTTCCACTGGTGGTCTACAAGGAACCCCATCCCACGCAAAGGGTCAGGCCCTGCAGCCTCTCCTCCGTTTCATGGCTTGTTGACCAAAAATTCGTCCATCCTCCAAAGGAGACCAACAATTTCTGCTTAAACCAGGAGAAGGAAGACGGCAAGGGCTCTGCTGGGCAAGTAACTCCCATTCCAGCTCNGGGCTGGAGACACCTAAAATGGGACTGTTCCACTGGTGGTCTACAAGGAACCCCATCCCACGCAAAGGGTCAGGCCCTGCAGCCTCTCCTCCGTTTCATGGCTTGTTGACCAAAAATTCGTCCATCCTCCAAAGGAGACCAACAATTTCTGCTTAAACCAGGAGAAGGAAGACGGCAAGGGCTCTGCTGGGCAAGTAACTCCCATTCCAGCTCCAAGTCGCTACCTGCTGCCGGAGCCCGTGCGGCTCCTTCCCTCACGCCCCACCTCCCCAGCCATCTGGCCTCTCATTAGCAAACCTTAACTGATCTGATTCTGTCTTAAATGATTCAGTGAACAGCATTTCCAGAAGGTCATGTGCAGGCAGCAGGGTTTTGCCACCCAGATGCCCTCCACCTCCAAAGAAGTAGTTTTCCCCACGAGGCCAGTGATCTGGCCAAAGGGCTGAGCCCCAGGGAGTCCAGGCTGGGGAGCAGGAGCTGCCAGGGACCTCAGACACATGGGAGGAGGAGGTCGAGCCTTCAGATGGGTCCCTCCATCACCCCCAAAATACCCAGCCCCTGGTGAAATCTGCAAAAAACCATCCAGATCACAGCAAAGCCGTGACTAATTTTTGGCTGCTTGGGGCTCCACCTGAACTGTTTGCATCCACCCAAGTCCATTGCACCCACCCAAGTCCATTGCACCCACCTGAGCCCTCTGCACTCACCACCACCCACCCACAGAAAGCAGCAGCTCGGGGTGGTCTGGGAGCACCAGTCAGTGCAGGCAGGGCTGCCAGAGAGCTATCCAGGGGATTTAGACCCCAAAACCTCTGGGCAAGCAGAGCATGAAACCAGTGCCCTGAGGAGTGGCGGGGTCTCTACTCCAGGGCTGCTGCCATGGAAAGGAGCCAGCATCGGGAACCCTCCAGTGCACAGGCTGGGCAGGGCGAGACAAGCAGCCAGGAGGAGATAACCCAAATCTCCTCACTGGGAGGGATGGGAGCCTCGCCACAGCCCGTTGCCGCCCGCCCAGCACCCTCTAGCCCAGCTCCAGCTCTCCCTGCCACCAGCACTTCCCGGCAGGCAGGTGACAGTGACAGCGACAGCGTCTGACGCCAGCGAGGAGCAGAGAAGCCAAAAATCCTGTTTCAGCCCATGGTGCACCTGAGATGAATACCACAGCCGCGTGAGGCTTCTCTATGCTGCTTGCCCAGACATTTCAGGGCTGGATCCGGCCCCAGCAGGGCGGAGAGGGAGGAGGATGGGGATGTGCCAACCCTGCCACTGCCCTGGCACCAGGAGCCCAGCACCCCATGGTGGGCACAGTCTGGAGAGGACGGGGAGCAGGACAGCAGGGAAGGTCCCTACACAGGGCACCGAAGTCCCCTCCCATGTCCCACCACCCCGGTCGGCCACTACTCCTGCCCACGAGCCCCTGTGCTGCAGCCCAGCAGCTTCTCTGCCCTCCAGCATTTCACATCCCATATCTACCCCTCTCTAATAATCCCCCACCTCTCCCACTGCCCACCCTAGAAATAAGCCCCAGTGAACACCTCACCTTTGGGGTCAGGACCACGGCAGACCCCCCACTGATGCTGATGACGGGGACCTGGGTCTGGGAGGAGATGAAGTCAAGGATCTGGGCCACGGCCTCTGTGCCGACGTTGTCCTCGAAGACGATGCCGTGGATCTTGTGGCTGGCGAGGATGTTGCAGATCTGGGTGAGGAGGGTGCTGGGGTTGGTGTTGTTGACGATGACCGTGATGGGGTGGATCTCCAGGGGCATGTCCAGAAAGCTCTGGGGACTCAGGCGGGAGCGGATGTGCAGGGGGTAGGACGTGCCCCCAAACACCACGGCCACGTTGACCACCGGCTCCTCGGGGCCTGGCAGCAGGAGGTCCGTGAAGGCAGTCGAGCAGCCCAGCACCATCGACAGTAGCAGAGTGTGCGCCGGCGCTCTGCCCATGTCCACCGCCACGTCCCTGCCAGGACGGGACACAGCCCCTTGCATCCAGCCGCCAGCCAGCACCTGCAGCCCTCCCCACCGCCCTGGGGACAGCACCAGGGTGGGTTGACCCCAGGCAGAGAGGGGGACCCTCGTCCTTTGGAGGTTGGACGTGGTGGAGGGATGACCACCCGCTGTACACCCCAGTGCCATGCCCCTTGTCCCCAGTCCTACCCACCACTAACCCTTTCCAGCTGCTCCCCAGTTCCCATCACCACCCCATCGCCGTCCCAGCCCCACCGTCCCGCTCCCAGCCCCATTGCCCTCCCGCCCCTCTCCCTCCTCCAAAAGCCATCACTGCTGTGATGGTCCTTATCGCCCCTCTGGCGGGGGACAGGGACAGCAGTGAGAGATGACAGGAGGAGCTGGCAGCTGCCTGGTGCCTCTCTCCACAGCTGACAGCCACCTTCAATATTTAGAAGCTTTGCCCTTGAGGGAGGGTTCAGCTCTGCAACCCCCACGCTGGGATTTTGCAAACCACACAGTCATCAGAGCAGCCGGTCCCCTGCCTGTCCCCCTGCCTGCCCCCCTGCCCACCACCCTGCCCCAGTGCCCTTGCTGCCGCTTCCTAAACCCCAAACAAAGCGCCTGCCTGGCCCCTTATCTCCAAGTTTCTCCCCCAGACACCATCCTTCAGCCTTGTCTCCTTCTCGCCTTTGCCCACCGGTGCGTGTTCCCCACTGGCACTGCCCGCACAGCTTAAAACTGTGCCAGTTGGGCACATCCCCCCCACCAGGTCCGCAATTCCCCTCTGACCATGGGTGCCCAGCCTGCAGCAGGTGGGGTGACAGTCCCTGGGAGGGGGGGCACATGTCCCTGCCTACCGCAGTGCACCCTGTGCTGGAGCTCACCCCCTCCTCTGAACCCACCGGGAAAAACAACCCACGGTGAGACTTTCGGCTGGGGGCATCCGAGCCCCTCCAAGCCCCGCAGCCCCCAGTGCCATCGCCCCAGTGCCACACCGGGCAGCGGGGAGGGGGAAAAGCAGCCCTTCGCGGTGGCACCAGCCACGCACCGGTGTCCCTCCGTGCAGCAAGATGCCAGCTGGTGTTCGTAAGCGTCACTTGCAATTAAAAGCTGCTGTTGCTTAACGTGTCCTTGGCATGGCCAGAGGAGACCCTCACCCAGTCCCGGGTGGTTTTGGGGTCTGGGCTGCCCCGGGAACCTGTACCCCAGCACCCCTCCATGCCGCAGTGGTGGGCAGCCCCTCAGCACATCGCAAAAGCACTGCCAGCATGAAAACACAGGAAATAAACCCAATGGCTGCCCGTCTGGGCACCCTGCAAGAGCTGTGCAGTGCAGATTTGAGCACCAGGTCTGTGCCCTCCGGAGAGATGGGGGACGCGAGCCCCACGTCCCCCTTCTGCACGCCACAGGTACCAGGAGGGCTCAGGCACCCGGCCAGGCACCGACGCTCACCAGGCAGCATCTTGCTGGGCCAGATGGGTTTCAGCAGGGGATCACCCACCCTCAGCACCCACCGCCACCCAGGGGGGTTCATCCTGCCCGGCCACATCCCCACCACCAGCCCACACTGCAGCCGGCTGAGCCGCAGGAGCCACAACGCCACATCGATGGCCGCAGCCGGGGCCCCTTGGCCGGAGAGGGCAGTGGGTGAGTCATGCCATACTGGCAGCGTCCCGCGCTCCGCCACGGCCAGCCCAGCGGCGGGGCGGCCCATGCCGCCCGCTCCTCGCTGCGAATTCCCAAGTATTTTTAGTCCCGTGATAAATAATTCATCAGAATCCGGCATCAGCTACCCGAGCAGAGAGGAAGGGGAGCAACACACCACCCAAAACAAACAGAGCTGTTCTCCCAGCAGCTCTGCCCGTCTGAGCCCTCCTCAAGGACGTTTAAATATACTCCAGGCCCTCGTGCTAACTGATCGGGTTTGCTTGTGCCAGCCCTGGCACCTCACCCATCACGGGCCCTTATCCTCCTCTTCCTCAGCCCAGCTCTTCCCCATGCTCAGGAACCTCTTCTAGCACTGAGTAATCCAAGCACTGGCCAGCAAAACCCTCCCGTAACACCAAAGGCTGCTTCCAAAGGGGCTGCTCCGTTCCCAGCTGCAACTGGGAGCAGGTTTGGGCATAATGGTTTCCTACTGGACCGAGCCGCAGGTGAAAAGCATCCTCATCCCTTGCAGGTGGAGCGCCATGGCAATGGCAGAGAGGAGGTAGGCATGGGCACGGGCGCGCCATGTTGTTCAGCCATTGCTGAGACAACCAGGGGAATGAATTTCCATCCTTCCCAGGAATCCGGTGTCAAGTTGCTGGTGCTGCCGGCTGGAGTCGAGCTGCTCGCTGCAGCCCTTNTAGGCATGGGCACGGGCACGCCATGTTGTTCAGCCATTGCTGAGACAACCAGGGGAATGAATTTCCATCCTTCCCAGGAATCCGGTGTCAAGTTGCTGGTGCTGCCGGCTGGAGTCGAGCTGCTCGCTGCAGCCCTTGGTGGCTGCGGAGGAGGATGGAGGGGGTTAGGGCCAGCGAGCCCGTGGCTGGCAGGGGCTCAGCGCACGGCTCAGAGCCAGGGCTGCTCCAAAATGGCCGGATTTGGGATGCAGAGAGCAGCTAGCTTCTCCAGCCCAGCCGACTCCGGTTTTTTCCAGGAGTGAGCTAGAGGGATGTGGGAAAATATGGAGTTTTTTGGGGGGGATGAGGGTGGGGAAGGCAAAGTGCAGGAAACTGGTGGAGGCAGAGGAGAAACCGAGCCCGTCCCTGTGCCACTGCCAGAGCCGGGGTTGCTCTTGGGCTCAGCGCAACACAGCAAAGCCCCCGTGAGCTTAGAAAAAAAATCCACATTTTTCAACCTCTCGTAGCAAGCACTGCGGAATTGCTCCTTTGGAAAAACGCCTTCCCAAACAGGAGGTTTTCCAGCCGGGCAAAGGGCCGGTGGCCGAGCTGGAGCAGGACGAAGGTGGCCCTGGCCGGGAGCCCAGGCAGGGCAATGCCACGTCCCAGCAGCCTCCCCGGGGACCAGAGGACACCCACGGAGCAGCTCAGTGGCTTTGGCACTGTTTTTTTGTTGCTTTGGGGCAGTTTCGAGCAGGTGAACCCCTTTCCTAGGCACAGCTTCACCTGATAAACCAAACACTCGCAGAAACCTCCTGCTAACGGCACCGATAGAGCCCTTACCTCCCGCCACCTCCTGAAAAGTCATTTTAATGCAACAGGGAAAGTTTGCTCCTAATTTTAAACCTCCTTTTTGCCCTCCCTCCATCCCTCTCTCTGCTGCTCTGAGAGGGGGAGAGCTCATGCGGATATTTTGACCTCAGGAAAGGGAGAAATAAAATCTCGAAATGCAAAATATTGCTCAAGAAAGAGAAACCTTATCCCCCCAAAAAACCCTCTGAGCCTGACACCACAGGGAAGGCACAGCCTGCGCCACGGGAGGGGGAATCGCTGCCGATGGACGGAAAGGATGGAGCGAACCCGAACCTTGGGGGAGCTGCACAGGGAGGATGGGGGGCACCGGAGAGGGCACCGGGATGTGCCAGGGCTCGTCATTGCATGGATGGGGGACACCCCCGTGGAGCAAGCAGACCTCGACGGAGCCCTCCAAGAGGAGGGAAAGCAGCAAAACCTCCCCAAAGCCAACTCACTGCCATCCCTGTCCCCATGCAGCGGGGACGACTCGGGAGGGAGAAGCGCTGGCAGCCCCCGACAAGCACCGTCTCCTTTCAACCTTCATCTGCCACCACCCGCCATCACCGGAGCTCCGCTTCCTCACCACCCTCCTCTTCCTCACCCACGCCGCCACCAGCAACAGTTGCGGGCCGGGGGCTGCGGGCCGGGGTGATGCCCCCGCACACGAACGCACCAAAATGCAGCTTAGAAAGGTTGAATATGGATTAACCAAAAATAAATGCCAAGTGTCCTGCCTGCCGCCGGGTTACGCAAGGTGGCGGAGGGGACACAGAGCTGGTGGCGCCCAGGGAGGGCTCCTCAATTTTTGCCGTCTGCCCCCCCCTACT
>VZSC01014167.1:14637-34505 GCA_013398225.1 Steatornis caripensis
CCCCCCCCCCAGCACAGCGCCCAGAATTAAGGCTCATTCCCATCCGCTGCCCGGGACGGGGAGCGGGAGCTCGCGGGGGTGGGCATGCGGGGGGCTGCCGGGGCAGAGGGCAATGGCCGGGGCACCCCCACCCCCCCCGAAACCCCCAGCCCAGCCCTGGAAGTTGCTGGCGGCGGCAGAGCCCGTCGGGGGCCCGGCTGCCCCCAGCCCGCCCGGTACTTACGGGACCGCCGCTGCTCGGTGCCTACATGCCCCGCGGCTCCGGCGGGGCTGCGCGTCCCACCGGGGGCTCGGCTCGCCCCAGCCCTCTGCTNTTTACGGCTCCCAGCAGGGCCTGGCAGGGGCTAGAGCCCAATTCAGGCCCTGCCATGGCAGGCTGCTCCAAAACCTCCTTGCGCCCTGGCTCTGAGCCACCAAAACGCTGAGCAACACCCTGAGGGCATCTGCCCGTCTCTGCTGGTGCAGGGTGCCAGCAGCACTGGTGCCCAGGCGCTGCCCTCCCGCCTTCCCCAGGTGCAGGTGCCTGGCTCAGGGACACGGCCACCCAAAAGCGAGTCACTTAGGGCTGTCGGGTGGCTGCCACCCAACCTGACACTGCAGCCACCTGCAACGGCATCAACGCCACTTCCCTGCAGCTGCTGGGACCTGGAAATGCCATCTCCAGAGAGATACCAACCTGCCTAAAAACCCGATGCCTACGGTTAACCATGAGCTGCCTGAAGCAGGACCTCCCCGCGCTGTCCCTGTCCCCAAGGCAGCCTAGCCACCAGCTGCCTGGGGCTGCGCAGGCCTTCGGGGCACCTCGGGGTTGCAAGAGTTGCCAAAAACAGAGGAAAGGGAAAAAGCATTTTGGGCTTCATTTTACCCCCTGTATAAAAGCAGCACTACTCCTCTCTGCAGGAGAGCTTGGCCAAATTCCAAGGCTGCTGCGGTGCAGGGGCTCGGGGCAATCAGGGACATGGGCCTTAAAGCCCTCTCTTGGCTACCTGCTGGCCGCATCCTGCTCCCCCCGCCTCAGGCGGCCCTGGCTGCCCACCACTGCCTGATTCTGGCAGCACTGCCTCTCTCTTGCCCAAGGAGAGGACATTCAAGGGTTAGCGACAGGTCCTCAATGCCTCAACCCCTTTTCCCATGACAAGAAAGGGTGGCTTTGGAGTTTGATATTTAGAGCAGCAGTGGCTGCATTTAACTCCTTCTGCTGCCTTCACGGTTGTGGTTCGACCAGGCATGGGGGACCGGCTTTTGGGGACCAGGTCCCTCAGGGCTGGCAGAAAACCCTTGAGTTGCTCCCATGCCTGGCAGGTCAGGGGCCTCATGTACCCCTCCTGAGACCAGCTGCTCCCCAGGCTGGACCCCTCGAAGGGTCTTGGCTCACACCTATTTCAGCCCCGGTGATGCTTCACAGGGGAAATATTTCCCAGAAGAGTTGCCCAGTCCAGGCAGGTGGACGGAGGCAGCAGCACCCTGCCCTGGGGCAATACGCACTCCCCACCAGTGACTCTCCAGCATCTCCATCCCGTGGGACATTTAGCCCCCATCACAGCCCAAACCCCACACGTAGGACAGACAGACAAACCTGGGTGTTGCACACAGCTGGGCACAGCTGGAGGGTGTCTGCAGTGGGGACAAGCAGTGCAGGGCGAGGACTGATGGCAACACACGTGCCGGGCTGCCCCCAGCCACATCTCCTCTCCCTTGGGAGTCAGACCCAGCTGCAGGAAAAGCCAAACCATCCCCATGAGCTGCGAGGAGCTAAAGACCTGGCCGGCGGCTTGCAGGCAGAGCAGGCGGCTGCATTGAGAGCTTGCCTCCAGGTTCTCAGTTCTTCTGGCAAAGTCCTTCAGCGTATTTAAAAAAAAAAAAAAACCACCACACGTTTTTCTGGGGGAAACGCAGACATTCCCCCAAATCCAGGACACAGCTTATGGGAGCTGTTCTGCACTCATCAAAATACCTTATTTGTTCATTCAAATAACAAAAGTCCTTTTTACATTGAAAAAAAGTGCCCTGATGGCTATAAATGTTCTGGTGGGAACAAAAGCCCCGATGGCACCCCAACATGAAGCCCACAAGCCCGGGAGGTGCAGCTGCGCTTCTCCTCTGACTTCCCCAGCTGCTCGGTGCCGTCCTCTCTGGGGATGCTGCGCCCCATCTCTCCTCTGAGCTGGGTGGGGGATAACAGAGGCACGAAGCTGCCTTTTCCCTCCTTCGTCCTCCTCTTCCACACCACTGGCGTGGTACCCCAGCATGGGACCCTCGGCATCCCAGCGGGTCCCTCACCCATGGCACGGCTCAGACAAGAGGGAGCTCAGTCGGCTGCTCCATCGCCCCGTTACCATTCCCCAGGGTCTTTTCTTGCGGGAGGCTCTGAAAGCAGGTTGATAAACACAAGGCACCGCTCTCCGACAGCTCCCGGTGTGCAGACGCCTCCTGCGGGGAAGAGCCTGTTGGTGGCTAGGCTGGGGAGTAGGGGGGATGCGGGAGGACCGTGGCGAGGGGCCGATATTAATCCAGCTTAACACTCATGCATCCAGGCCAACGCTGGTGTGGAGAAGTGCCTCAGGCTCCACGCAGGTGCCTTGCGTCCCATCACAACCCCACCAGCATCTCGCATCCCAAGCTAGGGTACGGCCCCGCACAGCGCATCCAACTCAGCCCCGCTCTGCTCTGGCCCCCCCAGTCCTGCAAACTCAATGGCAGCCCATCAGGTCCCGGCATAAACCCGCGCCCAAGCCCCTAACCACAGCATCCGCCCCCCGAGGCGCACCCACAGCCAAGGCAGCATCGCACAGCTCGAGCCAGCGTCTTCAATACCTCCTGTTCTGCAGGGCAAGGCCTTACATTTTTTCTTCTATTTGTAAGAGAAACTCAGCCAAAGGTTTTTAACCTGAGTGTGTCCTAAACCAGGACTTTGGGCAGGTGAGGACAGGTCTGTACACTGCCAGCACAAAGCCAGAGCTGGCCCCACAAGGGCAGGGGGGCAGCTGTGTGACAGGGACGCTTGCATCCTGCTAATGGCATCTGACGTCGGATGGGGCAAACACAGCACCATACCCACAGGTCCCTCGGCCAGAGCTGAGTCTTGCAGGTGACGCTTGTGACACAGGCCGGAGATACAGCCCCAGACCTGCACCCACCCAGGACCTGCACCCGTCCCACATCTACACCTGTCCTGATCCTGCACCCACCCCGGTCCTGCCTGTCGGCTGCCAACCCCTGTTCCCCAGAAGTCTGGCCAAGACTTAAGAAAGTCTGAGCCCAGCCGCTTCCACTCCTGGGTACCCACCTCGCCCTGTCCCTCTGGATCTCATTTAAAAAGCAAACGTGGGTGAAGATCACCTTCCCTGTGCTGCCTTTGGCTCCCGGGGCCACCCCCAGGCACCATCCCCACCTCCCCTGCCTGCTCCATCCCATAAAGGTATTCAGGGCTTTGGTAATTAAATAACCTCACAGAGCCGGCCGGTGTTGTGGACCCCAGCAGCCTCAAAAGCAACCAAGGCAGAAAGCAGGGCAAGGTAGGAGAGAGGCCGCGGGGATAGTGCTGTGCACCGTGTATGCATAGCACGGATGTGGCACAGCTCCGCTCTGCTTCCGCTGCCACCATGTCCTACCCTCACAGTAATTAAGGGAGCTAAAATAAATAGGGATGGTTTCATCCCTGCAGGGATAATTCCTCCTCCTGGGGCTGTGTGTGCCTGCAGGGCTGCCCCGGAGGGTGGGGATGAGGCAGCCAAAGCCAGCAGGTTGGAAATGGAAATTTCCCAGGAAGGGAGGAAATAGCTTCTTTCTGGGGCGTAACCAGCCCTCACCCTCCAACAACTTTATTTGCTGCTTTATCGTGTCCCTAAATAGCTCCTCAAAGCAGCTGCNAAAGCAGGGCAAGGTAGGAGAGAGGCTGCGGGGATAGTGCTGTGCACCGTGTACGCATAGCACGGATGTGGCACAGCTCCGCTCTGCTTCCGCTGCCACCATGTCCTACCCTCACAGTAATTAAGGGAGCTAAAATAAATAGGGATGGTTTCATCCCTGCAGGGATAATTCCTCCTCCTGGGGCTGTGTGTGCCTGCAGGGCTGCCCTGGAGGGTGGGGATGAGGCAGCCAAAGCCAGCAGGTTGGAAATGGAAATTTCCCAGGAAGGGAGGAAATAGCTTCTTTCTGGGGCGTAACCAGCCCTCACCCTCCAACAACTTTATTTGCTGCTTTATCGTGTCCCTAAATAGCTCCTCAAAGCANGTGTGCCTGCAGGGCTGCCCCGGAGGGTGGGGATGAGGCAGCCAAAGCCAGCAGGTTGGAAATGGAAATTTCCCAGGAAGGGAGGAAATAGCTTCTTTCTGGGGCGTAACCAGCCCTCACCCTCCAACAACTTTATTTGCTGCTTTATCGTGTCCCTAAATAGCTCCTCAAAGCAGCTGCTGCTCCCCTCCCAGCCTCAGGAAACGGGCTCGTGCGGCTCCGATTTCCAAAGCAATTCAACCCAAGTGGAGGGAAAAAATCTCCCGCCTGGCAGTCCATCCCGCAGTCGCTGCAGAGCCCCGCGGCACTGCCGCCTGCCCCAGCACAGCCCTTGGCCTACGGGCGGTATTTGGGGAGTGCAGAGCCCAGGGAAGGTTGGGTCTCCAAGGTTCAGTGGGGAAACCACGAGCCTCTCATGGGTCTGGAGCCAAGGATGCACTTGGGGTCCTTTTGGCCTCCTAAAGCAAAGGATGTTATGCCAGCAGGGAAGCGGTTCCCTGGGTGCAGTGGTGCTGGCAACCCACTCCGGTGACCCCAGAGGTTGGGACCCCAACCCCAACCCCAACCCCAACCCGTTCACCATCCCTGCCCAGGGCTGGGGATGGATCCGGAGAGAAGAGCATGCGACGAATGAGAAGATGTGCCCGGGAGAGCAAGCGGCGAGGGGAGGGTACATGCAGGGGCCGATGCTTGTGCTCAGCCAAAGCGCTGAAGTCAGCACTCTCCGAAGCCATCTGTTCCCGGCAAAGCCCTGGTACAGACAGACTCGTCCAGGCTCCCGGCAGCGGATGCCGCAATTCGGTGATTCATACGGCAGGGGGCTGGGGACAGCGTAAGGCTGGACACTGCCTCTGCGGCCACGCAAACACCGGGCACGGGGCTGGAAAATTATACGTTAGCCACGCCGCGGAAAAGCTTTTTCAACTGTTTTTCTGGTTGCGTGAGCAGGCTTTTAAATGACAGCACAGCTTTTCACTGCCAGGCCAGAGACCTGACTCAAGCTGGTTCTTCCCTTATTCCAGAGCACAGGTAACCTCCTGCTTCATGGGCTCTAAATGCGCATTTGAAAAGGCCAAGTTCAGCAAGCAGCCTGTTAGGGAAGCCAGTGAGAGCTTCTGCACTTGTCTCCTGAACGTAATTGCAAAATGCACCAGGAGCAACTGGGGTGTCTCAGACCTGCTTCTTCCCTGGATTACTCCAAGCTGCTCGGCAGCCCACGCAAGGCAGGAGCCCCAGGGCGGAGAAGAGCTAGCCTTCAGCTCTACAGACTGTGGAAACTGAGGCAGAGCAACACCAAGCAGCAGCAGGACATTGCAAAGGCCCAACTGAGCAGCAGTTACCGTGCAACCACCCCACACTGTAATGGGATCTCTGCTCCATATCCAGCATGGCTCTCTTTGTGAGCGGGACACAAGACACCAAGGAAAGCGTGGCGCAGGAAGGGAACTACACAGCCCTGCCCCGTCGGTCTTGAGGCCATGCCTCACAAGATGCTGATTGCCACCAGCTTTGTGCAGCATCGTTGAACCTAAGCAGAGCCATAACTCATCGGAGCAGGGAAATCCACATTAAGTAAGAGCTGGCAGCGATGACTTTCAGCTTTTCAGGCCTCCTCCTTCCAACAGCAGACGGGTGTCAGTCATGGCATCACCTTCCCGGTTCCTTACCTGCTGCAGAAAATGGCTTTAGAGCCGCTCCTGCGGCTGCTCGGGCGAGTGAAGGGAGTGGGGGCAGCTGCCCAGCCAGGCTGCCCCCCTCACCCCTCGGACCACCGTGGTGGGGACGTACCTGGAGCAAACCCCAACAACATGAATGGTGCCTAAAAACGGCAGCCGAACATGAACAGGAGCCTGCAAGGGCCCCTGAGCCTGCTCAGAGCCCAGGCAGGCAGCTGGGGCTTTGCAGGCAGCAAGGGAGCCGGGTCACCCCCCAAGCCCAGGGGTGCCAGGTCACCCCTCCAGCCCCGCTCGGCTCCCCGTTACCGGCCTCCCAGCGCCACCTAACGACACTGCGACCGGGGATAAGGACCTTCACGGGGAAGCCGGACGCATCCCAGTCCCCAGAGAGAAGGGTGGAGAGCACTGGCAGCGATGGGGAGGCGGGATGCAGCAGGACACCGGGCCGGGGCTTGGGGACGCAGAAAGCACAGGAAGGGAGAGCTGGAGGTGTTGACTAAGGATTTACATAACTGTAATGATCCTGCCTCTGCCCATGAGGCTCAGTCCTCCATCCCTGCCCTTCGCTGACCTTGATCATCCCATGGCTTTCCCGCAGCCCAGCATTAACCCCAGGGCCTTGGCCAAGTTCTGGCTTCAGCAAGGACATTGGGCTCAGCAAAGACACTCCCCTTAATCTGTTGTCACAGCCCAAAAACTACCCTGAAGCATCACCGGTTTGGGAACCGCCCTTTGCCGTGCTCAGCGCGAGCACTGTGGCCTTATCGTGGCTACAGAACCACCCTGACGTCAACATTTGAGGCGATGTGGAAGAGAATCCTGGGGAAGAGCTGGCCCATCACTTCTCGATACCCGCAGATTTGATGCAGCCACGACCACCCCTTCACCATCACATTTTCGACTGGGCTATCTAACGAAGCGGCTGCTCCCTGTCCTCAGAGACGACCCCCCCCCACCTCCACAACCCCCTTTCCAAAGCGCGTATTCGCCTCCGAACCCAGAGCTGATGTAATCTCCTGCTCAAGAGTTCAGCATTAAGACTGCACCAGCCGTGAGACGGAACGAGAGCCACATCGCACAAGCAGCTGTTCGACAAAAGCTTTATTGCTTGTTTGCGTACGAGTTCCCAGTATCGCATTTCCTGAGTTTCTTAATGAGCTTGCAAATGAGATTTAAATAGAAAAGGAAGGGTAAAAAAAAAAAAGAAAAAAAAAGAGAGAACCGACAGATCTTCCATGCTTAACTTTGGATCAGAGACAGGATGGGAGCACGGTGCCGAGTGGGCAAGCCCTCTGCCATGGGAGAGGGCTTGGCGGAGATGGAGGTTGCCCGTGTACCTGAGACAAACCCCCGCCGGCTGCCCTGGCTCGATTTACCCTCTGCCTCCATCACAGAGCCTAATTTGCTTCTGACACACGGCCACCAGCATGTGCCGTTGTCATCGTTTCCGCAGGTCAGAGAGGAGCGGTTGGGATCCTGCAGTGCTCCCGTTGGGGGTCGGGAACAGCATGGGCGGCAGGATGGCCAGGGGAGGGGGCCATGCTGCCGTGGCCCCTGCACCATGGATAAAGAGATTACAGCTCACATCTTGTAATCTGGCTTAAAATCTGACACCGTCACCATAGTCAGTTTGGGCTAAGAGAAGCATTTAATAAGCTTCAAAACACAGGCCAAAAAAAATCCCACCAACAAACAAAGTGAAAGGGTTCAAGGCATCGGGGGTTGGACTAGATGATCTCTAGAGGTCCCTTCCAACCCCTACCATTCTATGATTCTATGATCACTTGCACCAGTCAGCGCTGGCAACAAGATCCAGAACACAAGATCCAGCAAACACAAGATCCCTCCTCATGATCCAGAACAGCACAATTACAGGCTCGTTATCCCAATCCACCCCATAAGCTGGGACCCAGGCTCTGCCAGGGTTTAACTGTGGGAGGCAGAAAGCAAATCAATGCCCTTGTCTGTTTGTTTAGAGCTCACGACGAGCAGAAAGCAAACGGTCCCTCCCTGTGCAAGAGGAGCTGCCTTGCCTTGGGACATGTCACAGGAGATGTGGCGCTCGGCTGGCTGCTCCGAGATGAAGGCAGGCACAGACAAAGAAGCCAGACTCAAGCGGCAGGTCCAATTTGGCTCTTCTGGAAGGGTTTATTTAAAAAACAATTATTATTAAAAGCAGCCTGCTCAGGCACGGATGACAAGGCAATGAAGCCATTTGGCTTGAGGTTTAAAGGGGAAGCAGCAAGACAGGAGGAAGTTTATCTGTGCGACGTGCCACAGGGAAAGTGTCTGGCCAGGCCTCCTGCCAGGTGCACGTCTCCCCTCGCCTGCGCCGGCCAATTTGTTAATGCTCGAAGGACGCCAACGACAAGAAACGCCCGCAGGGGGAGCAGCCGGCTGCAGAGGTGTGGGGCCAGCCAGCAGCCTTGGATGTTTTGAAACACTCGCTTTGGGAACCCAGAGTTCATCGTTACTCGAGAGGCTCAAGTGTCACGCGCCTTCCCAGAGCGTCCACCAGCCCCGGGGCACAAGCCTTGCATTCCTGGGCCCTGCCCATAACCCACTGGCGTTGCCCCAGGACAGTACCGGCTGGACCAGCGCCACGTTCCCGTTGCTGGTGCTGCTGGTGCTTTAGTGACCGATGAGCCGCAACATCTCCTGAGGATCCACTATCTTCTCTCGGGGTTTGCCAGCAGCTTTGCCTCTTGCCACTTCAGCAGCATCGATCTTCTCCCAGTCCGAGAAGGAAACAGGACGGACCCCTGGGGTGACAACAAAAGACAGGAGAGATTAGCTAACCAAGTAAAAACAAGTTCAGCCTCACCCCCCACCCCGTTAGCGGGGACCTGGTGTGCCAGCAAACCCTGCCCTTTCCCAACACGGCGTCAGACTTCAGCCTCACAAAGGAATAATAATTTCATATGCTGCGAGGAGAGGGATGGCAGGTTCCAGTCGACTCGGATCAGTCAGACCTTTGCAAACCGTAACAACAGTGAGCACGGCACCACCTTAGGAGACAGAACGCTTCCAGTTCGCTGTTAAACCTCTGACAGTTAAGAGGCAAAACACACGCACTTTAATTGAATGCCTTTAAACACAGCAACAGCAAATTACTCTCTTGGGCATTTTAATCTTCCCCCTAACTTGCCTGAAAGGATCGCTAGGAAAACCACCCAAGAGCAATAGCTCACTGTCTGGGCAGCTGACAGTGACATTTTACCCAAGGTCCGTGCTGCTTTTAATGGCCCTTCCCAGAAAGTGGTCGTTAACCTTAGCAATGACACCGAGTCTGAGGGAATTCAAGCCCTGTTCTCCCAGGACTTTGGAGCAATGAGATGGCAGCACGACACGTTTCCTTCGTTCGGAGTCTGCTCCCAAAAGCAGCTTCCAGGACTTGCTGCCCCAGGATCCCCTGATCCGGGAGTGCAGCTGCATCATACCTTCATGCTGCATCATACCTTCACACCCACAGCAGGTCACGCACCCCACTACTGACCTCGACTGCGCAGCATGCTCTCCACGGCCCCAAAGCCTTCTCTGGAGGCGGACGTGTCCAGCACGCCCACCCGGAGATCCTCCAGCACAGACTGGGCAGTGTCAAAGCTGTCGTTCATGGTGGTGATGATCACGCCCGTGGGTCCTCTCTTCACCCACCCGCTGCAGTACAGACCTGCACGGGCACACAGAGCAGCCATGCTCGGTCCAGCACGAAGCCGTAGACCCTCCTGGCTGCAAGTCCTTGCCATGGCGCTGGGTGCTACATCAAGCTGTGGGCAGTGGAAGAATCCACCCCTGTGGCGGGGACAGAGTGTGGCCCTTTGACAGTGCTGTCACAGGAGCTTGCGTAGCTGCAGACGGGCACCGAGCAGCCGTACTGGCTGCATTGCTTTAGTAACAGACTAAAGGCCCAGGAAAACCACCATAACCTTCAGTGCTGTTTGCTGCAAAACCAGACACCCCTAACACGAGCTGGGGACAGGCCAGGTCTTAACGCCTGACAGAGGCAGCTCGTTTCCTCAGTTTCCACTCTGCGACCGAGGCGTGCAACCGTCTTGCATCACCACCCTCGATGAGTGGAGCTTCCCACCCCAAAGCCCCCACCCACCAGCCGCACTTGACACACATCCCACATATATCCCTGCGGGTACAGACCTGGCACACCCTCCACTCTGCCCGAGCTGTTGGGGATAATGCCGCGCTGAGTGTCGAAGGGTACTGCTGGGTCCAGTGGCAGGCTCCGGTAGCCAATGCTGCTGAGCACCAGCCCACACTCCAGCTCCTCCACGTCTCCAGTGGGGACGGCTTTGGCAGAGTCACCCGAGCCCTGAGAGAGGGAGGAAGAGGCGGCTGGCCACCAGTGACCAGATGCAGAGCAGCAGTCTCCTCCAGTCCCCTTTGGTATCCTTGATCCCTGGGTATTTGCTAAAGTCCATTTGCAGCAGCGGCAGCATAGAAAGAGCTCCCTTTAGACAGGGACAGGCTCTTGTCGGTGGTACTGACCTCCCCAACAGGCTGCCAGTGGCCACTCCAACCAGCCAGGGAACACAAAGCTGTCTTTGGAGAGTCTCTCCAAAGGGCTGCAGGGCATCCTGCTCCATCCCCAGCCCTGCTAGGGCCATACCAGCCCCGCCACGAACCCGTACCTCCAGGCGGGTCAGGGCCATGCGGACGCCCCTCGCCCGCGTCCCGTCAGCGGTGGGCAGCACTTCCTGGGGGCTACGCTGGAACTTCAGCCCCCACTCCCGAGGAGCTGCTGCCTGCACTGCTGCCTGCGCCTCCATCGTCTTCTCCCCAGGCTTCTCCAGGGCTGTTCTGATCATCAGCTCAGTCAGTCGCTTTCTGGGCCTGGGGGCATCTAGGAAGGGAGAGCGAGCACTTCAGGACAGGAACCACAGCAAAAGCTCCTCCAGACAGAGCACGAAGCCAAGGCCACATCAAGGCAGTATGCGAGCATCCATTTGGAGTTTGTCACGTTGATGGGAGTCTGACACCTTTGAGATGACAAACTGCAAGTCAAAGTGACCAGTGAGGCTTGAGGCCAGTGGAGGACACAAATCAAAGCTGCAATTTTGCTGTCTTGCTGGTGCTCAGAGGCAGCAGCCTGTGGAGAAGGGTAAGTGTCTGGACACCCCTGAACTAGGTGTTTTCTTTTTAGCTCTGCAGGAACCTCTTAAATCAACAGCCCCGGGATCTCTCCTGCAAGGTTCCCCCAGCCCTCCTGAACCTCCTGCCCTCATCAGTCCCAAGCAGCAAAGTGGCTGCACAACCAGAGAAACAGGCTGTGGCCTCCTAGCACTCTGAGGACAAGCCACACCATGGTCACCTAGCTTCCACACAGCATGCATTAAGCACAGGGCAAGAGCTTCTCTGATGCACATTCTGAGCATCTCCAGATCACACCTGGACACTCGCCTGCTGAGGCGAGTCCCTGTCTGGAGGGGCACGGCACACTTCCCTCACCTTTAACAGCATTTTCAAGGCCTGTGAAGTCAGCAGGGTTCAGGACAGGTCTGGCACCAGGCAGGTTTATCATCTCCCGCAGCTCCTGGGGATTGCAGGCAGGAAGATGTTACCTCCAGCACAGAGAGGCCACCCAACAGCCCCAGGCCCCCTTCCCCAGCAGTCCAGGCTAGGAGGCAGCAAACGGGCGCAGGAAGGAGGACGCCTGGGTTCCCCACCCATCCCTAGACCATCCCTCCCCAGCAGCAATGGGCAGCCTGGGGCTCAACACTGGGAAACACGGCTGCCCTCCAGCACCCCCAGCCTTACCTTGATAGTGAAAGCAACTTGGAGAGGTCCCCTCCTCCCAACCAGCCAGACACGCTTCACCTTGCTGCAGGCGAGAGCTGCCAGGGAGCCGTCAGTGATGTCTGTCTTCTGCAAGACAGAGACAGGCGAGTGGGACGAGGGCAGATCTGGAGGGAGCTGGGGGGAAGGCACAGCCTCTGAAGGTGAAAAAATCAGCAGAAAAGCAGGCTGTGCGTGCAGAGAGCCTGGGCGAGCATGGAAAACGAGTCACCTCCCTTTGCACAGAGCTATTTGCACAGCTGGTCCCTCATCACTGAATGTTCTTGCCGAGGCCATAATGCACTAGAGGTAACAAGACAGCACCCCGTGAGATTGCCTCGGGCGAGCCACCCAAGCAGGTTAACCTTGGGGCTAATGGAGCAAAGCCTTCCAGTGATCTCAATTTCAGGGTGCCTGCAGATGCTGTTTGGTAAGTTCCCAGCTCAGGATATACAGGCATTTGGGTGAAACCCACTGCAAAGCAGAGCTCAAATCACTGCCTGCATGCCCCAGGCAGCTCTGAGCACAAACACTAGCATCCCCAGGGCTTGACCGATGGTTGGCATCTTGCAGCAACCCCATGCTCTGTTTCAATCATGTGCCCATATCTAGATCACAAGAAGATCTTTTCCAGGAAGACACAATAGGAGGGCCACCAGGTAACCAGGATAAGTCATTCCAGACCAGTATTCTTAACAGGAAACTGCCTGCACACCCTAGCGCTCATTTCCAGTGCCGTGTCCATCACAGCACTGTTTCCCAGTTGGCTTTAGCCACTGGCTGGCAGCGGCTCCACGTTTGTTTTGGGTTTGTTTGGGTTTTTTTAAATTTAATTTAGATATTAATACAGGAAGTTGTTGCACAGCTGTAACAAACCTCGTGGCATTTCTCCAGGAGGGAGAGCCTTTGCTGTCAGCATCTGGGGCAGCAGCTGCACGGAGCAGCTGGTGCACACCAGCTCCCAGCTGTCTAGAGGGGCGCACGGCAGCGGGACGAGAGGTCCACCAGCTTGGACCAGCCACCAGTGCGCCCAGTGCTACCAGCAGAAACCAGGCTGCTGCCCTCAGCTACAGTAGGGGAAAAAAAAAAAATCCCAACAGGAGAAGCTTCTAGTTTGGTGGTGGAAAAGGGCAAGCAGCTCCTCCTCTGCTTCTCATATGAAAAGTAGGGATGAAGCTCAGTTGCCAACTCCTTAGGTACCAGCAGCAATCCAGAGAGCTCTGCAGCGTTACCCAAGGCACGGGCACAGCCTTAGATCCATCCCTAAGGACTGTGAATCCACAAGGTGCACCCGAGAGGCCACAGCCTTCCCTGGGGAAAGATCCCAAAGACAGCAGAGTCTGAGGTTTTGCTGAGATGGGTGGGAACCAGCACCCACCCAGCAGGGAAAGAATTTGGGCCCCAGGCTGCCTTCGCAGCACAGAGTATCCCCATGGCTCACCCTGAGGAAATGCAGTGGGGACAGAAGGATCCGGGCAATATCCAGTGCCACATTGCCATGACCCAGAATCAGCGCCGTCTCGCAGCTCAGGTCGGGCTTCAGCTGCGGGGAGAGAAAGACCCATCTGTGAGCGAATCCACCCAGCCTCCATGATGTCCACACCCTCAGACCCGCTCCCACCACCCAAATTCCTTTCCACCCCTCTTTTCCCCAAAAAGATGTGGTGCAGGTGGGGAAACCCCACACCAGCTTCCTGCCCAAGCACACACAGCAACACAGCCCTCCANGGAGATAAAGACCCATCTGTGAGCGAATCCACCCAGCCTCCATGATGTCCACACCCTCAGACCCGCTCCCACCACCCAAATTCCTTTCCACCCCTCTTTTCCCCAAAAAGATGTGGTGCAGGTGGGGAAACCCCACACCAGCTTCCTGCCCAAGCAGACACAGCAACACAGCCCTCCAGGCACCCCAGCCGATCCCTCTCCCCCTTTTCCTGCAATGGCATCTCTGGGAGCAGGAGCTGTTTTGGTCAAAAAAACCTCCTGAGGCCAACACAGAGCATCACCTCCCCCAGGTTCCCATCTGGCCGAGCCAAAACATGCAGCCAACCTACAGAGCCAGCTAATCCGCTCTCACTGATGTGCACATTGTTCACATTTCTACCATCTAAGAAGGATTTAATGTGGTGCCTGCTAATCTTTTCCAACTGCGGGCCTTTCAGGACTTAATCTGGAGCTGAATGCCTGTGTTTGGACAAAGGATGGGGAGGGCAGGGAAGGCAGGGAAACACACCGCTGTACTCACATCCCGGTTCTCGGGCAGCCCGTTGTACCAGCCCACGAATGCTCGGGCCGAATAAACGCCGGAGAGGTTCTCCCCTGGGATCCCCAGGACCCGGTTATCTTCAGCACCATAACTCTGAGGAGGGAGCAGACACGGTCAGAGATGTCACTGTGTGCAGGGTTTGATACCAAAACACAAATATCCCCTTCCAGCCGCTGCCAGGGACTCTGTACGGCTGCCAACCCTTCCCCAGGGTCGGGATACTCAACGGAGGGGCTAAACACAGCCTGAGCAGAGGCTTCATCCATCCCATTTCCCTGGGCTTCAGAGCCAAACTTGACCTCCTTGGGCCAAGGCAGAGCACGACAAGCTGAGGACTGAACAGGAGGGACAAATCCACGTCATGCTGAAACAGGTATTGGCCCCCACAGGGAAGATGTTCCTCAACCACTGCCCCTCGCAGCAGGGTTTCAGAGACCTGCATGTGATGCCATGCTCTAGCACACGCTCCCTGCAACGCTTTGGACAAGCCTCGTAGCATCCGAGCTGTCCTGAGGCTGGAGAGGAGTTTACCATGGCAATAAGGCACCCAGAAACCCCTCACGCAAACCCTCTTCCAGAGATCCCAGCGGGGAATAACGCTGCAAACCTTCCCCGCGACTTCTGGGAAGCTAAGGCAGCCCTGGCTCCAAGGTGCGGTACCCACCAGCACCACGGCGTGGTAAGCCTGCCGCAGCTCTGCCACTGTGACGTCCCTCCCCACGGTGACGTTCCCGTAGTAGGCGCAGCGCTCCGAGCGTGCCGTCTGCGTGAAGGCGTTGATCACGTTCTGCCGAGATCAAACAAGCGCCGGGGGGTTACGTCCAAGNCTGGCTCCAAGGCACGGTACCCACCAGCACCACGGCGTGGTAAGCCTGCCGCAGCTCTGCCACTGTGACGTCCCTCCCCACGGTGACGTTCCCGTAGTAGGCGCAGCGCTCCGAGCGTGCCGTCTGCGTGAAGGCGTTGATCACGTTCTGCCGAGATCAAACAAGCGCCGGGGGGTTACGTCCAAGCCACAGCCGGGGCCAAGGCCTGCTGCCGACACAAGGTCCCTGCTCCCGTCCTGTCCAGCCTTGAGATGCTTCTCCCCGTCTCCGAGTCAGTTATTCTGAGACTCTTATCTAACAACAGCCACAAATAATTCACGGGGAGATAAGCACAGCTGTGACTTAGCACTCTTTCCACCACCCTCTGTGAAAGGAAAATCCATCTTTTGCACCCACCTGGAGAGGACAAGACCCTTTCAAAACCTTCAGCCACTCTGAGTAAACCCCACCATAGGAGAAAACTCCTTCCCAAAGGGAAGGGAGTCCCACCAACAAGGGAGTCACACCAACAGCCCCTTCCATCGGGGGTGCTGCCAGCCATTCCCCCTCTGCCAGCCCCTCATTCTCAACCCTCCCTGAAACCTTCATCATGAGAGGACGCAGGGCAGGATGGTGTCAAAACCTTTTCTTTCGAGTGACTTGGGCTACACAGCAAAACAACCACTTCTTCCCCTGCAGCTCCAGCCAGACTCCTGATATCAGGATGGATACCACCACTGTGGAAGCCACCTCGAACCCACATCTGTTATGTCCACTCCTCATCTCAAAGGGATCCAGGCATTTTGATCTGATGATCTCCAGCCATTAGAGGAAGCCATTGCAAGACATTGCTGTGTCGGGATCGCCCGTGTCCTACCAATCCAACCACCTCCACCCCAGCTGGGACACAGCAGATACTCCTGCGTACAACTCACGCCCACTGCGAGGCAAAGGAAGATGGCTGATTTCAAACTGCTCCTTGGTTTAACGTCTCCTTGGCCAGGTGGGCACCTACAGCCCAACTCCATCACCCCTAACAGCGGATCTGTGTTCCCAGACACCCAGAACCGGCACAGACTGAGCAGAGACACACAGGAACTGCGGCGAGTAGGCAAGATCCTGACGGCTTAAAGTTTTCTGGTACAAAGAAACCCATTCGTGCTGCTTGGTCTTGCTCCAGGCCAGGCTGACCAGCACCAGGAGCAGCACTTCCCGTCACAAGCCCCTGGTTTTTTGACCCGCTGTCCAGAGCCCTAATGCCAGGTGTCCTATACCACCCAGCTGTGGCTGCACAGACAACGAGGAGATCTGGACCTCCCCAGTGTGACAGCTCCACACCACAGCAAGTCTTGAGGCACCGCGAAGGACGGCGACTGCCTCGCCAGCACACACCACCATCATCGTGTTCAACCACACAGGCAAGGGGAGGAAGCCAGCACCAACCTTCACTTCAGGGTGGTCTGGGGCCACCCCAAAACGGACGAGCCCAAAGGGAACAGGCAGCTTCTCATAGATGTCCACTCGGGCCCCGCCATGGTGCTGCAGGAGAAGGAACTCACTGTTAAGGGATGAGGACAGAAAGGCCACGTGAGCCCAGCAGCTCAGGAGGGACACGCAACGCTTGCCTGCTGCTGCGGGAAACATGGGGCAGGAGGAAGGGTTGCACCAAGATCCTGTAGCCAGAAACAGCTCTTCCAGAGCCTTCCATGCCCAGGGCAATGCTGTACCTGTTACTGCCAGCTCAGATCGCAAGGTGTAGCAGAGAGCATGACCCCAGCCACCATCAACTACATCTCATGGGGAGCTCCATCCTCCTACTGAACCGACAGCAAATCTTCCACACTAGCCTGGTGGCTATCCAGTACACGGGGGGGCTGACAAAAGAGCCCCCACACTGCTGGGAAGCACCCAGTGCAGCACCCTGAGTGCTGGTGGACCGGCCAGGCCATCTGCCAGCCCTCGGCAGAGATGCCCATGCCCTGAGATCCGCCTGAGCCGAGTCACCTCAGGGTCACAGCTTTAGACACATGTTTTGCCGCAAGGCTTTTGTTATCTTGTATTTTGAGTCAGCCTCTTCCCGGAGATTAAGCAGCCCTGAAATTTGTCCCTGAGGCTTAGTAACAGCTATTTTCCAACACGTTCCGGAGACAACACAGCACGATTTAATGACAAGGTTAAGCTGCTGCGTCTCTGGTCAGTGCCAGCAGCCCAGTTCTGTGCTGAGTCTCATTTCCCGACAGAGACCTGACCGCCCATAGCACCAACGTTTACGGACACCAGGTAAAGGATTGCCCGTGTGCCTTAATTCATCTGGGGGAGTCAGGAGAGCAGGTCCTGCGCATTTCCTTTAACATTGGGTTAATGTGATCCCTGTTGGGCGATGACAGCTCCGAGCGAGACAGATCTCTGCTGCTTATCTGATTCTAGAAAAATCACTTGGGCTGAACTCGCAGCAACTCCGGTGCAGGGGCAGGGCAGGGACAGGGGCCGCGGTGCCCACACCAGGTGAAGGGGGCCAGGAGGGCTCTGTGGGGTCTGCGCCGCCCCAGGCAGCCGCCCCCAACACAGACCTGGCTGGAGCGGAGCCGGGAGCACACAAAACCACCCCGCGCCCCCCTGAGAGCCAGGCAGCGTGGAGATGCCCCCCGCAGCGGGCAGGACCCTGCCCTCGCCCGCAGCCAGATCCCGCGCCGGTACCTTGAGGATGTGCTGGGCCGTGTAAAACCCCGCGGGCCCGCTGCCCACCACGCAGAGCCGGGGAGCCGGGGCAGCCGAGGACAGCCATCGCTGGAGACCTGGAGGTGCGAAGGACAGAGGGCGTGATGCCGCGCGAGGTGCCGGCTCCCCGGCCCGCCCGTAGCCCGGCCCCGGAGCCCAGCACCGACCCCGAGGGGCTCGTCCCCCCGCGCCGGCCATCGCGCGCAGCCGGGCGGCGGCGGAAGGCCCGCGTTTATGTACCCGGCCCGGCGCGTCCCCCCGGAGCGGAAACGCCCCGAGGTCAAGGCCAGCGGCCCCCGCGCTCGGCCAAGCCCGCGGCCTTGGCGCTCACGGCCGGGCCGGGGCCGGCGGTGCCGTCAGCTGCCCCGGAGCAGCGCCACAACCGGGGCTCCCCCACCCCGCACCGGGGGTCCCGGCCCCGGCCCGAGGGGCACGGGGCCCCAGCACCCTCTNCCGGGGGCGCAAGCTCCCCGCCGGCGCCGGTTGCCCCGTGGCGCCGCCAGGCCCCGCCCCTCACCGCCCGGGACGCCGCCGCCCCTCCAGCACGCGCCGCCCGGTCCCATCCCAGCCACCGCCGCCGCCGCAGCTGCCCCTCCTCCCCGCCGACCAATCGCGAGACAGGAGAGGGCCGTGCCTAGTATAACCCCGCCCCTACAGCGGCGCAGCACCCCTGCCCCACGCCGGCAGCCAATGGCGGCGCGCGGTTTCCCCCACGCTGCCCGGAAACGAACGGTACCATAGAGAGGCAGCGGCCGCTTCGCGCCCGCTCGAGCCGCCGCTCTCTATGGCGAGTCCTCCGCGGTACCCCGCCCGCCCGGGGCTGCCCGCCCCGGCCCCGGCCCCGGCCCGGAGGATGCTCGTGGCGTGCGCCCCGTTACTGCCCAGAGCGGCTGACCGCGGGGGGTGTGTGGGGGGGTGCTCTCGAAGCTCGGGCTGATTTTAACCACCCCCCCGGGCAGCCGCCTGCCCCGCGCCGGGAGAAACCTGCAGCACCCCCCGCACAGGATGAAAGCTGGGCGGCGGGGGTGGCGGGTGGATCCTGCTGCCAGGCCCCAGCCTCCCCCACGGTCCCGGCTTTGTTTCCTCCTTGATCCCCGTCACCCGGCTCATTCCAAATGCAGCTACTCAGGGAGAGGGTCTCAGCGGGCCCGGCAGGCCTGCGCAGGCCGTATGGAGGCCGAAGCAGGCGGGCGAGCACTAACGGGGCTTTTAAAAAGCAATTAAGGCCGAGAGGGGTTTACAGCCAGAAGCTGACTTTAATAAGGGTCATAAAACCCTTGAAAATTGGTTCATGGCATTCTGCAAAGGCACGCTGAGAGCGGCAGCGGGCCGTGTGCCTCCGGCTGCACCCGCTGCTTCGGGGCGTTTGCGGCGAGGACCAGGATTTCGGAAGGGTTTAACGCCTGTGCCTGTGCTCCGAGGCCCCAGCCTTAGCACAGCACAGCAGTTACCCACCCGCTGCCCAGAGAGCGAGGCTCGAGGTGCGGCTCCAAACACCAGCATTGACATCACCCCTAAATGAGCCGAGTTTAAACCTGGGGCATTGCCCGAGGCTGAAATTTGGGGAATTCTGAGCACAGATCCCCAGAAATCTCCCTTTCCCCCATCAACCTCTGCTGTAGCTGCCTCTTCTGCCAGAAAAATCCACTATTTCCCAAATTACAGGTCACCTCCCGCAGGCTGATGGACCTGCGAACGCTTGCCTTCAGATGGCACTGTGCTAAACCATATCCCCGAAATCCAGCTGTGCAAAGGGCTGTTGGCTGCCACCAACGCTCAGGAACACATTGGGACTGATCTTTTTGCAACAGGGGAGGAGAAAGAGCATTTTGTGCCCACCCTGCTCCCTCCACATGGGGAAGTGTGAGGCTGAGGTTACCCCACCTGAAGCAAAAGCACTGCTAATGCATGCTCACCCCCCACCTTGCTGGAGCCAGGAGCACCATTAATTTGGCATATTTAGCATAACTTAGTTCTCACACTCAATTAAGAAACTCAGCATGGGGGCAGTAGGGCAGCTCTGCGGAGGGTCTCTGCCACCCCGAGCCCCAGGTGACCCCAGGAGCACTCGGGCCATTTGGTCCAGCCATCCCCCCACCCCCAGCTTCCCCCCACCTACAGACCTGATGTTACCCACGCTCAAAGGACAAGAATTTGCCCTTTGGATGTTTCACTATCTCCTGGATCAATAAACCCACATGGAGCCAGTTAGAAGTGACACGGTGATGCCATCAGCCCAGGGCATCAGCGTCCTCTGGGCCCCAGCCCAGGATAAATCAGTAATTCCCTATTTCTGATGCAAACGGGGCTCACTGGACAGATCCAGGGCCAGCTTCCCACCACCACCCCCCCAGTGCTGGATCTGCTACACAGGGACAC
>VZSC01014167.1:34549-73321 GCA_013398225.1 Steatornis caripensis
CAGCCCCGTCCCCCCCGGACCGGGGGCGCAAGCTCCCCGCCGGCGCCGGTTGCCCCGTGGCGCCGCCAGGCCCCGCCCCTCACCGCCCGGGACGCCGCCGCCCCTCCAGCACGCGCCGCCCGGTCCCATCCCAGCCACCGCCGCCGCCGCAGCTGCCCCTCCTCCCCGCCGACCAATCGCGAGACAGGAGAGGGCCGTGCCTAGTATAACCCCGCCCCTACAGCGGCGCAGCACCCCTGCCCCACGCCGGCAGCCAATGGCGGCGCGCGGTTTCCCCCACGCTGCCCGGAAACGAACGGTACCATAGAGAGGCAGCGGCCGCTTCGCGCCCGCTCGAGCCGCCGCTCTCTATGGCGAGTCCTCCGCGGTACCCCGCCCGCCCGGGGCTGCCCGCCCCGGCCCCGGCCCCGGCCCGGAGGATGCTCGTGGCGTGCGCCCCGTTACTGCCCAGAGCGGCTGACCGCGGGGGGTGTGTGGGGGGGTGCTCTCGAAGCTCGGGCTGATTTTAACCACCCCCCCGGGCAGCCGCCTGCCCCGCGCCGGGAGAAACCTGCAGCACCCCCCGCACAGGATGAAAGCTGGGCGGCGGGGGTGGCGGGTGGATCCTGCTGCCAGGCCCCAGCCTCCCCCACGGTCCCGGCTTTGTTTCCTCCTTGATCCCCGTCACCCGGCTCATTCCAAATGCAGCTACTCAGGGAGAGGGTCTCAGCGGGCCCGGCAGGCCTGCGCAGGCCGTATGGAGGCCGAAGCAGGCGGGCGAGCACTAACGGGGCTTTTAAAAAGCAATTAAGGCCGAGAGGGGTTTACAGCCAGAAGCTGACTTTAATAAGGGTCATAAAACCCTTGAAAATTGGTTCATGGCATTCTGCAAAGGCACGCTGAGAGCGGCAGCGGGCCGTGTGCCTCCGGCTGCACCCGCTGCTTCGGGGCGTTTGCGGCGAGGACCAGGATTTCGGAAGGGTTTAACGCCTGTGCCTGTGCTCCGAGGCCCCAGCCTTAGCACAGCACAGCAGTTACCCACCCGCTGCCCAGAGAGCGAGGCTCGAGGTGCGGCTCCAAACACCAGCATTGACATCACCCCTAAATGAGCCGAGTTTAAACCTGGGGCATTGCCCGAGGCTGAAATTTGGGGAATTCTGAGCACAGATCCCCAGAAATCTCCCTTTCCCCCATCAACCTCTGCTGTAGCTGCCTCTTCTGCCAGAAAAATCCACAATTTCCCAAATTACAGGTCACCTCCCGCAGGCTGATGGACCTGCGAACGCTTGCCTTCAGATGGCACTGTGCTAAACCATATCCCCGAAATCCAGCTGTGCAAAGGGCTGTTGGCTGCCACCAACGCTCAGGAACACATTGGGACTGATCTTTTTGTAACAGGGGAGGAGAAAGAGCATTTTGTGCCCACCCTGCTCCCTCCACATGGAGACGTGTGAGGCTGAGGTTACCCCACCTGAAGCAAAAGCACTGCTAATGCATGCTCACCCCCCACCTTGCTGGAGCCAGGAGCACCATTAATTTGGCATATTTAGCATAACTTAGTTCTCACACTCAATTAAGAAACTCAGCATGGGGGCAGTAGGGCAGCTCTGCGGAGGGTCTCTGCCACCCCGAGCCCCAGGTGACCCCAGGAGCACTCGGGCCATTTGGTCCAGCCATCCCCCCACCCCCAGCTTCCCCCCACCTACAGACCTGATGTTACCCACGCTCAAAGGACAAGAATTTGCCCTTTGGATGTTTCACTATCTCCTGGATCAATAAACCCACATGGAGCCAGTTAGAAGTGACACGGTGATGCCATCAGCCCAGGGCATCAGCGTCCTCTGGGCCCCAGCCCAGGATAAATCAGTAATTCCCTATTTCTGATGCAAACGGGGCTCACTGGACAGATCCAGGGCCAGCTTCCCACCACCACCCCCCCAGTGCTGGATCTGCTACACAGGGACACGTCACAGCCATCCCCGCTCTGGCCCTGTGTCACAGCAGCCGTACTGGGACACTTCTCCAGCAGGTCTGAGGATGTCCCTGCACTTGGTGAAGGAGAACAGGCTGCATGATGCCCATGGAGCGCAAACACCACGGGCTGCCCTCTGGACAGGGGACAGCACAGATCAGGGAGCGAAACCCCAGGCTCAGAGCAAAGCCTCACACAGCCCAGGGCCAGCACTGACTCCCACACTGGTCTCGGCTGGGGGCCAGTTGCCTTTGCTGCTGCTACTGCCCTTCCATGACGCTGGGCTGGACTTTGCCATCAGTCTGAAGGTTTGGGACAGCACAGTGTCCCGGGAATGCCAGTCACGGCATCCCGGAGGGGGTTGGAACAAGCCACGTGAGCATCCCGCCCGCTGGCAGGGGCTCAGTGGGCCGAGTTCACCCTCCCTAACCAGGCAAAGTCTCCCAAACCCTGGAGTCCCGCCTGCCTCTGGTGGGTGATTCTCCTGCTAAACTCTTGCAATAGCAGCAGTTGGGTCCGGGGTCACTTCCGGCACCCCAATATGGATACCCCGCATGGGATGAGGGTCTTTCCCCCAACCCTACCTTGGGCATTGTGGGATACCAGTATGATTTGCTCCAGCAACAAAACCCAGTAATAAAGAAGATCCACTTCAACACATTAAAGCTGAATTTGCCAAATCGTTGTTGCTAGAAGGGACTGATTTACCCCAAAGTCAGGCAAAGTGCAGGCAGCAGTGACACAGCCCCCTCCTAATGACCCACCCCTTCCCCGAGCCCTGCCAACCACACATTTGCAGTCCCATCCTGCAGACCCCAGCTGCTCTCAGCCGGGAACCAGCTCGGGCTGCTCTGGACACGGTGCTGCAGCCCCAGCCCCAGCCCCTCCGATCCTGCTGCAGGGAGGCCCCAGACAGCAGACGGGGGTTTCCTCTCCCCAAGTGTGAAAGCAGAGTGGATAAAACTAAGCCCTGGCTGGGAATAACTGGGGGAACACCTCCACCTTTTCCATCCCTGGCATTGCACTGCCGGGCTCTCCTCCTGCAGTGGCTCCGTGCATCGCTATCTAACCAAAAGCAAGACATTGGGGAGAGATGTTTGCTACGCGACGGCTTTATGGAGGTGCATGTCTGTGTAGCCCCAATCCTGATAGAACCATCCCTGCCACAAGTCCCTGTGGGAAGCAGACCCTGAATCCCGGGGCCCCGTCCTCACTGGATGCCCACCAGCTCTGTTATGGGGGGAGCATGGACCATGAGCTCCTCATATCTCTGGAGGAAGAGCCGGAGCCTGGACGTGTAGGTGTCCTCATTGTACGGCAGCTTCTTCTGCTTCAGGTACTGGGACACGACGGGTTTGATCTGCAAAGGCAAAGGCAGAGTGATGGTGCAGGATGTCCCGGCGTTTGTAGAAGGTTGCCAGCCTGAGGCATTGCCGAGCTCCCTGCAAGGTGCCCAGAATATCCGTCCCACATGCCCAAAACAGGGCTGGAGAAGGCAGCATCAGCTATAACATCTTCACCATGAAAATTAAGAGGAAAGTGGTTTCCAATTGCAGCAACACGGGGCACTCACCTTGACAAAACGCCTTTGCAGGGCTCCGGATTAGGAGAGATGCCCTAACGAGGCTTTTAACAAGGGCCAGCCACATCTGCTCATCGCTTGCTCCTGTAGTTATCCCAGTGTGCCCACACAGCTGGCTCGGCAGCAGGGCTGGGAGACTGCCACCAGCTTAGTTATCCCTCCCCTGCAACACAACTTTGCAGGTCCCACCAGCCCCGTGAGCTCAAGCTCAAAGCACAGCCTGAAACCCACTGGTTCTCCTGCTTCCTCTTCACTGTTACTTAATTTTTCCCCCAACTTGAAACTGCAAATAAGTGCATAGCGTTAGATGTGTGGAGATGAGTTAGATGAGCTGAAGGGCAGCGCACGAACCTGCCTTGGGATCCCCTCAGGGCAGCGCTCAGAGCCCACGTTTTAAATGCATCTCACAAATCAGAGCAACAAGTAAGGACACAACAAAAATTACAGGAGGTTTGCCTGGATGCCACCTGAAATAAATGCCAGACTGCGTGGCACCGGAGATGCTTTCCTAAGAAAAGAGTGGAACCTGCTGCAGGGTGGAACTGGGAGCAGGGGAAGGAGCAGGGAGTGGAAACCCAGGAGAAACAGGAGTGGGGATGGAGAGAGGTGGGTTAGGGGCTTCTGCAAAGCAGCGAGGGGTCTCTGGCATGGAGGGAGCAGCACAGAGAGGGCCGGTGGCAGGGAGAAGAGGCGGTAGGGGAGCTTGCAGCAGCATGGCAGGGAGATGGGTGGTCTCGTGCCTGTGTCACCNCGGGAGGATCCTGGGCTGCTGGGAGGCTGCTGCAGGCTGGAACTGGGAGCAGGGGAAGGAGCAGGGAGTGGAAACCCAGGAGAAACAGGAGTGGGGATGGAGAGAGGTGGGTTAGGGGCTTCTGCAAAGCAGCAAGGGGTCTCTGGCATGGAGGGAGCAGCACAGAGAGGGCCGGTGGCAGGGAGAAGAGGCGGTAGGGGAGCTTGCAGCAGCATGGCAGGGAGATGGGTGGTCTCGTGCCTGTGTCACCTCCCGCCAGGCTTGTCTGCCTCGCGGGGCCGTCTCACCTTCAGGCACATGTTGTCAGAGAGGCTGGGGAAGAGGTGATGCTCCACGTGGCAGCTGATGAGCGAGTGGCCAAAGGACCAGTCGAGCAGGGCATTGCGGGGCAGGTTGAGGACGCCAAGGCTCATGAGGTGGATCCGCTTGGGTTTCCGATCAGCCACGAACATGGGGAGGCCAATGTGCTGCAGGAGAGCGAGGGTGGGGACCCCGCAGCACACGCCACCCCCCCCAGCCCCTTCCCGGCAGAGCAAACCATGGCTCCAGCCACACGAGGGCACGAAGGTGACAGCCAGGCTGAGCCATGTTTTGGGGTTTGGCTGCCAAACCCAGAGCTGGTTTCATCCCTAAAGTTGCTCCGTTCCGTGCTTGTCTGTTCACGGAGCCACCAAGGAGCACCCGAGCTCTGTCCCACAATGCGCCCATGCTTGGAGCCACCAGCCTCTCGCCATCCCAGGACCTGTAACACCAGCTGCACCTACACCTGCAGACACACCAGCCCCCCAGGCCTGCAGAGGACATCACCATCCAGCTCTTCATGCCCACCTGCCCCAACATTACCCAGGGCCACTACTGCCCACCCCAGCCTGGCCTCCCCCTTACGGCATCGGCACGAGGGAGGTGACAAGCGAGGCCGCTCGCCTTAAGCTGGCACAAGCTCCAGCCAGCAGCGTCAGGGCTGCGTCACCAGCGCTGGGAGGTGCCTGGCCTGTCTCCAGCACTGTCAGGACATCTCAAAGCTTCAGGTCTGTACCTGGAATATGTTGACGTGGATGTAGGGATGGGCCAGGAGGGAGCGGGTGAGCAGCATGCAGAGCAGGGCGGACCACGATGACTGGAAGCCCGAGATGTGGAGCAGCAGCCAGTAATGGCAGTAAAGACCCAGCAACATGCAGCAGAGGGTCCGGAGAGCTGCTTTCCACTCCACGTTCCTCAACAAATCTGCACGAGGAAGAAGAGGCAGCACGTGGGAGAGGTGCTGACGCTTCCCCGCCACCACTGCTGCCTGGCGTGCCGATAAACCCGCAGCCCACCCCATCCTTCATCTCCCTTTCCCCACCCTCCAGGCTGGCCCAGTCCCCCAGCCCTGCTGGTTTTCGGGGTTGGGGCTCAGACCCCCCCTAAGGCAGTGCCCGGCCATGGGCCCAGCTGTGCACCATCACCCAGCAATTTGGCTGCACCTTCATTTCTTACAACTCACCAAGTCATCCTCTGCACTTTTGGCATTGCCCAAAGCTGTGTGCTCAGCCCGACGGGCCAGGCTTCCTCAGCCTCTTACAGTTTCCTGGGCTCTTCTCCCCGATCGTTTCCTGGCACCATTATTTCCCCTGAGCTGCTACTTTGTCTGCCTGAGTTTGTCATGTCCCAGCCCCCGCAGACCCCCACCCCCATGGGTGCACGCCCATGCAATGCCCTGACCAGCCAGAGACCTACGTATGACGCTGAACCCCGCTACGGCCAAGGGTTAAAGGAGACCAAATTTGGGGCACTCTGGTCATATGATGGCTTTTGCCAGAGCTTCCAACACTTGACCCGACATAGGAAAACGTGAAGCGTTTCTGAGCACCAGCAGAAAGGAGAGATGCAGCGGATGCCTTCCCTGGAGCTGATGCAGCATCACGTGCCTTCACTGCAGCCCCAAGCCACGCTGTGGGCTGGCGTAGTTAACGTGATGCCTCCAAACAAAGCAGGACCCTTTGGTGGGGTGAGACCTGGACAGCAACAAGCTCACCATACCCAGCACCCCATCCTAAGGCGGTTGGGACACATACTAAGTGCAACCAGAGGGGTTATGACGGGCACCGCGAGAGGCGCGACGAACATGTAGACATAGCGGTTCAGGAAAGGAAGCTTCCAGGTGCTGGAGTCCCCCAGGCCGATGACGTTGGTGTAGCCATGGTGGAGCTTCACGTGGTTGTAGGTGGCCTGTTCAGCCGTGAAAGCTGAGCAGAGCTGGGAGGGAAGAGAAAGGGGAGGCGATGCCAATGGCCACGGCACCAGGGGCCCAGGGGACATGCTCTGCACCCCATAGGCTTCAAACCAGTCTGGAAATGGACTTCTGAGAGTTAAGCACTGGAAACCATTCTCAACTTTCCCCTCAACACATTATTCCTGCTCTGCAGCCCCGTGGCCAANAAAGGGGAGGCGATGCCAATGGCCACGGCACCAGGGGCCCAGGGGACATGCTCTGCACCCCATAGGCTTCAAACCAGTCTGGAAATGGACTTCTGAGAGTTAAGCACTGGAAACCATTCTCAACTTTCCCCTCAACACATTATTCCTGCTCTGCAGCCCCGTGGCCAAGGGGATCGACACAAAACCCTGCTGCACAGCACGTCATGGGCCGTCCCCTGCCGGGGGCTCACCTCCCACCCCACTGCCTGCAGGCAAAGTCCCACAACAAGGGATGTTCCTGCTGCTCCCTGCTGTAGTGTTGTTTTTCATTTAACCCTCCTGCACACGGATCAGGAAGGTTTTGGATCCATCTTGTTCTCTGGTGGCTGATCCTGAAGGGCTTGGAGTGCTGGCAAGGTGCTGCCAGGGCTTTTGGGGAGGCTGCCACCCGAGCCCTGTGGCCCTGCTCACCTCGATGAAGAAGATGGCCCACACTTTGCCCCAGGACTTGGACTCGGTCAAGGCGTTGTGGCTGGCCAGGTGGCTGCCCTTCACGGTCAAGATGTGATGCACCACGCCGAGGGTGAGGACACCCACCAGGAAAGGGATGGCTTGGGCTGACCGCAGGCACAGGAACCCTGTGGAGAAACCAGCCGGGCAGGAGCTCACGCTCCTCCTCACTGGCCTGGAGGTGTTGCTACACCCAAATGTGCCAGTAGCTGCCCTAAACCTGTTTTTCAGATGTAATTGCGGATATTTAAACTGCTCAAGCCAGAAAGCTTCCCTCTGCACCACCCTGTGCGGCCAGACCAGCCACGCTCGCCGTCTTGCTGGAGGTTTGGCCCCTTCCAGCCACAATGGCGCCGGCTGCTGCTGGTGCCAGGTCCCATCTCGCAGCTCCGGCTGGCATCCTGCTTGTGACAAATACAACCCTGCCCAGATTTCAGCATCCCCAGGAGTCAACAACGAGAGAAGGCACCAGCCGCAGCTTCCCAACCATGCTGCTGGAGCCCCACGCTCGAGCACATCCCCCTGCACCTGCCACGGCCGGGGCCGTTGTCACCAAAACCAGCTGGGTTTCCCTGCCCCACGGCAGGGCACAGCTGGGGACACACCACTGCCTGTGCTGCCCTGTGCCCATCTGCCCAGGCTGTACGCCGGGCGCCACTGTCACCCGCTGCGGGCCAGGGTGCCCCACGGCACGGGGTGAAGGGTTATTGCAGGTTTGTTACAGGCTTAATAGGCTGCTAATAGGCTTCCAGTGCAAATGAAGTTGCACTGGCGGTGCAAAATCCGTGACAAGGAGGCGAAACCCCCTCCGGGACACCCAACCATGGTCTGGGGGGCTGAGCTGGGTTACCTGCTGGGAGCAGGAGGAGGCTGCAGGTGAGGATGCTGATGTCCACGCCATGCCGTTCCCACCAGCTGCTGCTCTTCACCACCTTCTGCACCAGCTCTGAGAGCTCGACCATCAGGGCTTCCTCGTGCAGCCCTGCTCGCTGCGGGACCCCCCTGGGTGTTGCAGCCCCATCACCCAGCGCCAGCCCTGGCTCCTGTCCCTCTGCCTTCGCCTCTGTCCTGCTGCCATCGTTTGCTGGTGTGTCCCGAGGTGGGGGATCCCCTGTCACACCGGCGCAGGGGGTACCACTGACTTCGCTGTTGGCCCACTGGACCCTCCACCTCGCCGGGTCCCTGTCCTCCAGCGGCATCTCCCTGCTGAGCAGAGGCCACGCAGGATAGCACCCACAGCCCAGGGGAGCACCCACAGCCCAGGGGAGCACCCACAGCCCAGGGGAGCACCCACAGCCCCCCAACCCACCACAGACAGGCTTCCCGGCTCCCACTGCCACCGAAGGACACAGGAAGGGCAGGGATGGAAAAAAATAAACAACCCAAAGAGGACACAGCCAGCAGAGACAGCGGCAGAGCCACCCAGCCTGCCACCCTGGGGACACCTCGGCCACCACCCGGCCACCACAGCCCCCTACTCACGCCAGCCCCAGTGCGGTGGTTCTCCCAGCGTCAGCTGTTTTGGGGCAGCCGGCCAGCCTGTGCGGCACCACACACCAGTGCCGTGCAGCAGCAATTTGGAGAAGGGAGGGGCAGGGGAGGATGGGGAGGAGGGCGAATGCAGATTAGCGATGGCAATAATCCACCTTGGTGGCCCATTTCAGGGAGCAGCCGTGGTGGTGGGGCCGTGGGGAGGACGCTCAGCCAAGGGCAGGGGGAGGCGAAGGCAGCGGAGGAGTGGAAAAAAGATGGAGAGAGGCAGTGGAAACGCTGGAGACGAAGGAGTCGAGTGCCAGAAATAGCCCAGAGAAACGCAAGCAGAGCATCGAGGACAGGGATAGAGTTTCGCTTCTGCTGGGGAGTGGGAACAAACGTTGCCTGTCCCGCAAGCGAGCCGTTTTGGGGAGAAAAGCGGGCTTTTTCACAGCAAGGAGCAGGCTGCGGGAAGGAGGGGGCAGTGCACGGCTGCCTGCCCACCCCACTGCTGCGGAGCTGCTCGGAGCCCTCCTCTGCACCGGAGGGGACACAGAGCCCAGGGGCGCCCGCCAGGGACCAGGTCACCCCAAATTGCTGCCCAGCAGCTGTGGCACCCGGCCCTGACCCCCACAGGGTCCCTCTTACCTTCCCGGCTGTTTTCAGGAATTTCATAAGAATTTCCTCCCCTTTCTATCACTGCCCCAGACACAGCACAGGCACCCTGAAAGCTTTTGGGGTGCCCATGCACAGACTGGGACCTCCTGAACCCCATTTCTTTATGGAGGAAGGCTGAAAACACATCGCTTCTTGCTGTGGCACCGAATTTCTTCTTGCTTCATTATATCTCCTGACCAAAAAATAAATCAGCTCAGCTGAGCCACCAAAACCTTGATGAACACTGACATCTAGCAGATCCGCAGACAAGGCAGGTTTGCTGTACCCATCGCTGGGTACCCCAGCCCCAAACTGGGACAGGCTCAGCGCCTCCAGTAACAGCACATCACTGCAGTGACCCACGGGGAAGCAAACCTCACAGCCAAGTTGCACCAAGCCCCAGGGGATTGTCATCATACTCCAGGAAAAAAAATTAATTAAAATAATAATAAAAAAAAATCACACCTACTGCAAAAGGGGCAGAGCCAAGGGTGCGTTAGAGACCTGCTGCGGTTTCACATATGTTGTAAGGGCTCGTATGACGAAAGATCGTTTCCAGAGCCAGGGACGCTATAAATTCAAGCAGGATCTGAAGCCCAGCAAGCCCAGCTGGCTGCAGCCGGCCAGGTCAGTGATTCGTTCTGATATGCAGCACAGCTTTCATCACCCACTCGTGAGCAAAGGAAGCCTGCAGCCATGGAGAGCACCCGTGGGTGCTGCTGGGCTGGGGGCAGGCGGGTGTTGGGGCAGGAGGGTGTATCGGGTCAGGCTGCTGGGTCCGCTCTTGTCCGATGCCCTCATCGCCTTCATCACACTAGGGATGTCACTGCAAGGGACCGTGGCAGCGCGGTGACAAAGCCCCGCTCCAGGGTGCTGGGCTGCCTTTTGGTGGGGCTGAAAGCGAGCAGTGGGAGAGCAGCCATTGCACAAGTGCAGAATGGGGCATAACTGGTTATGTGGTGGTAGCTGAGGAGAAGGAGGTGGGGATCAGCCCCACATCCAAGACCAACGTGAGCCATCAGGATCCCACCACAGCCAGCGGTGAACGTGCCAGTGTGCACGGGCAGAGGCAGGCACGTGGTATTGCTTGGTCCTGTGCCACCGCTGGGACCAGAGACCACCTGGGAGATGAGAAGAAACAGTGGGGTNTTGCACAAGTGCAGAATGGGCCATAACTGGTTATGTGGTGGTAGCTGAGGAGAAGGAGGTGGGGATCAGCCCCACATCCAAGACCAACGTGAGCCATCAGGATCCCACCACAGCCAGCGGTGAACGTGCCAGTGTGCACGGGCAGAGGCAGGCACGGGGTATTGCTTGGTCCTGTGCCACCGCTGGGACCAGAGACCACCTGGGAGATGAGAAGAAACAGTGGGGTGAAAACCACACGGAGAGGCTGAGGAGTTTCAGCTACTGGGGAAAGCGTCAGACCCCCAAGAGCCTCTTGCTTCAGGCTGCAGCAAAGGTGGGATCGCAACGCCGACCGGGGAGCAGCAGCCATAAGGAGAGCCTGCAAAGCTGTAAGGAAGGCCAGCAGATTCGGGGTTGTAGCCCTAAATCTGCTTTCTTGCAGAGCACCATTTTCAAAAGAAACTTTTAAACCCCAATTTACAACTGATTTTCCACCGCGTGCAGGCCGGGCCACCCAATCCCACTGACCCAGCTGAGATTTTAGGGATGAAAGCAAATGCTGACTTGGCCCTTGCACCGTGGACGCGAACACCTCCAATTTAGCAGGAAAAACACATTAAGGACCCAGAAATCCTTCAGCACGCAGCAGGGCGGCCAGAGGGGATCAGTGTAATCCCCAGAGCAGCGAGCTCTTGCTGGTGGCTGCCGAGCCTGCGGCTGTGCCTCACCCCAGGCAGCATGGGGGTGCCACGAGCAGACCCCGCTGCCTCCGCAGGCAGCTGCCAGCCCCGAGGGAGCCCCGGGGATCAGGCATCCGCCGCTGCCCTTGTCTGACCTCCAGCCCCTCTCCCCCCAGGGCTGAGCTCAGTCAAAGGCCAAATCTGACCCCCAGCAGGGTTGTCCCACGTCACTGCTCCCAAACAGAGGAAAACGGGCCACTTTAGTGTGGCACAAGGACACGCGTGCCAGGCTGGCAGGACTCAGCAGCCGCAAGCACTCCCTGCTGATCCCCTGGGGTTCCTCCAACCCGTGGGGCAGGACCCGCTGCAGCCCCCAAAGGGGCCGTTTCCAGCCTCAAATCCAGGAGCTGTTTGCAACAGTTGCAGTATTTGCACCCCAGGGCTGTGGTGGGGGGCAGAGCCCCTTGGCAGCCCCTCCATCCCTACGGACACTCACCCTGCAGACCCTCCTCCTTCTCCTCCGCGGAAGGAAGGCGCAGGCTGCAGGGCTGGCAATGGGGCACCGTCAGCTCCCCCGGCCGCTGCAGCCAGACAGCCCAAAACCACCGTCCTCCTTCCCCGGGCAGGGCTGGGGCTGCAGAGGTTTGGCTTTTTAATACCTGGGATTGGGTGGGGTTTTCCCCCCTCTCTTTCAAGCCAAGCACATTTGAGTAATTAACTTAATAAGGGATTAATTACCACCATCGCCTACCCAGCAGGGAGAGCTTAAGCACCGTCCTCTTTTCCTTTTGGGGTCTAGCAAAGCTACAGGGTCCTCAAGAAGGAGAAATTCGTGGGGTTTAACACTTCGCCCCAGCCCTCTGCCTGAGCCCAACAGCCAAGCAGGGAGCTCCATCTGCAGGCAAAACCCTGCCTCCATCGCCCCCAAAAGCAGCTTGGTCCCCCCAGATTCAGGCCCTGGCACAAGGATGCTTGGCACGTCCCAGGTTCCACGGCCAAGCGGCTCCCATGGCTGCTGCCAAGCTGGAGCTTGGCTCCAGCCCTGCTCACCCAGCCCTGGGGCTGCCCCACAGCTGGCCAGGACACCCCAAATACTCCATCCCTGGGGCTGTGGGGTGAAGACCGAGCAAAGGACGAGCTCGGGAGCCTCGGGGCAGCAGCAGAGGGAGTCACAGCTCTGTGCAATGGCTGCTCTCACTGTCATTTTGCCAAAAGCCTGGGATGCTCAGCCCTGGGCTCCCAAAAGGCGAGACCTGGCCTGACCCATGCACCAGGGCAAGGAGCTATCAGTGGGTGCCGGGGTGGCACAGCCACTGAGCCTCACCCTGCAGGGTGCAAAGTCCCTTCCCAGGCACTGACACCCTGGGTGCAGCCACAGCCTCCCCTCAGGGGCGCTGTCGCGGCGATGCCAGGCTGGGACGGGACTGGTGGGGCTGGCAAGATGCCAGACCTGGCGGTTGCCTTTCGGTAGCCCACGTGCTCCCAGCCCTGCTGGGACACAGCGAGGATATGCTTTTAACCTTGAATAAATACCTGCCCGGGACGCCTTGCTGTTTGCAGGGCACAAACCGCCACTTCGGGTGATGGAAAACTTCCCGTTCGTGCTCGGCACCTCCAGGAAGAAACTGGATCCCAGCACCAGCTAATCTGGCTGATCTGTTTGCGCCAGCCACCGTGGCACAGACCGGATGGCAGCGAGACGGGGCTGGCAAAGCCCTGCTGCCTTGTCCCGGGTCACACATGGGCTGCTGGGGAGGCACCACAGACGGAGGCCGATGGTCTCATCCAGACTCTGTGTTGGTCTGACGCCACCTCAAGAGCAAAGTGGCTGAATGGCAGAGCCCCACAAAGGGCATTGCCCCGCCAGAAAGGGGGTGCAAGCCCTACACCCCCAGTATCATTCACACCATCTTTGCATAGCAGCCGCATCTTCCTTGTCCCTGTTTGACCCCTGGATGGGTGCTGGGGACAGGGCGCACGTGGGGAATTGCTCAGCTAAACCTCAATGAAGTTCACCCCAGGGTGAGAAGAGCCAGGATTTACTTGCTAGCAGCAGCCAAGTATGGAGGTGTCAGCTTATCTCCTCGGTGCTGCAAGATTTAGGGGCCGCATGGCATGGCAGGACCTGAGCCCTCCTGACTCGGGGTCAGGACAGTGGTCCTCCAGGTCCTGGCCAGGCTGGTGCACTGCAGGGGTGGGACCACGAGCATCCCCCGCTCGCAGAGCCCCTGCACCGTGCTGGAGGCTCTTCCTCTCATGGGATCGGACACACGCCTGGTGTCAGCTACACTGTGGAGGGGAAAAGAGCCACCTTCCTTCTGCCCTTTTCAGCAGCCATCTGCAAACACAAGAACCCAAAGCTCAGGGACAAGCCCTGGGTGTAAGCCCGGGCTGCAGGGCCGGGTGAGACCCGCAGCATCGGATGGTGCAGATTTATTCAAAGCCAACTGCACGTGAAAACCAAACCCAGTACAAAACCCGGCCCTGAGCCCTTGGACATCCCTGCCCAGGGCTCAAAGCCACAGCACCAAAACCCATCCCTGCCCACGAGCCCCCCACATCCCCCCAGGGACTCACTGCATGTCCACCACTCACCGTTTTGGCCACCGCCACCAGAATGTCCTGATACCGTACCCAGACTGTGTTTTCAGTTTTATATATCAGCAGTGAATAAAGCAGTTGTCATCCACCCCCTGCTCCAGCCAGGCTTAATTTCCAAAGCCTGGCTGGAGGTGTCAACTAATCACAGACTTCCTCCACTTAGCAGCTCAGGGCGAAGGTAATCACTGGTTTGGGCGCCTCTGCTCTTGCCCCGACCGAAACTGCTTGCCCCCACCCCTCGGTCCCTGGCGTCACTGCCTGGCCAGGTGTTACCCAACACGGGCGTGCGGCAGAGATGCTGTGGGCTCCATCCCGCTCTGCTTCCAAAATGCCGAGCCTGCCGCCAGCAGTGCCATGAAGGGATGGCCAAGCCCTCTCGCTCACCAGCCCGGCAGCTCTTTTGTGACTCCGGAGGGCTGGGGTGTCCCGTCCCAGCAGTGATGCGTCCCGAGGAGGGAACTGGCCATCACTCCAAGGCCGGTCATTGGAAAGATGCTCCTGGGTGCGACGCTGCACCTCCAGCGCTCAAAAATTAAATACGATTTTCCTTGTAACCTCGGCACTGCCCAACCCCAGACCCCCCAGCTCCCAGGTGCCCTCCTGGTCCCCAGGCCAGAGCCACCGGCGCCAGCCACGCACGTGTACCCGCAGGCAGGCACCCAACCCATCGGCTTTCCGGCAGCCACCCACACGAAACTTTTACCGCTCGGTGCAGGCAGGGTAACTCCAGGTTCCGTCCTCTGCCCTCTCTAGGAAAGAGGACATTTCCAGCCTCCTTGGCACGTGGCAGCATAGGGATGGAGGACAAGGACCTCGGCGAGGTTGTGCTGGGGACGGCACTACCTGGCACTTACTACCCGGGCCGATCCGCTGCCAAGCGAGGACTGTTTGCTGGGGCAGCTCAGCGCTGCTCTCCACGGCTGTTTTTCGATGTCAGGTCTGCCTGCCAGCTCCCACCGCCGGCTTCGCAGGCCAGAAGGCAAAGGGGCTGGGAGGGAGGGTAGGGCTCAGGGTCACGACCCGCTTGCCTTCTCCCCCAGGAGTATTTGGACACGGTCTGGCAGGGTCGTTGCATTTGCCCAGTTTAAGAAACTGGAGCTAAGGCAGGCACAGACTAGTACCTGCGTCTTGACTCTGACGCTGCTCTTTGGAGGATCAGGAGATGTTGAATTCATGGAAATCGAGAACGCCTGCAAGACAGAAGGCTCCCCGCTCATTAAGAAGAAGCCCATGAACAGCGTTCATCAGCAAGAGGAGAGGTTGCACGATGCTGCCCCTGCACCCGGGATGGGCACTGCCTCCGCCAGGCACAGGACTGTGCTCTGCCCTGGCACAGCAGGTTGGTGCCACCCTGGGTGCAAAGAGCAACCGGGCACCGCAGTCCCCGGGCAGGTGCCTGCTCCCACACTGCTCTGGCCAGAGGGGAAGTGAGGGCAGCCGGGGCCATGACGTAACCCGCTGTGCCCGGGAGACAGTGCATGGAAGGGAGTGAGCCACCCAGCTGGGATGGGAAGCCAATGCGCTGTGTCACTCCTTTGGGCTGGAAATTTGGTCAGGAGCCAAAGGGCTGCCCGAATCCAGCCGGACTCCAAGAACGCACCCCCTCTCCCCAGGTCTCGCACGGCCATAACCTACTTCCCCAATTTTGGCTGCTGCAGGGAGGAGGTTGTTGAGCCAAGAAGCTGGGGACAGGGTCTGCTGCCCCAGCTCCGTTGGACACAGACGGGCTCCATCTCCCTGCCAGGCTTCAGGACGCATCCAGCCAATACCCAGCGTGTCCACCGTGCCCCACATGGGGCAGCCCCCAGCCCCAGGCAAGGGGTCCTGACGTCCTGGGGCTGAACTGCCCCGAGCCCACTTCTCCAGGGGAAGAGCGTAACCTTCCTGAGGGGCACGGGCAGCCCACCAGAGCCCTGCCGAACCTGCTTCCCCAAGGCTGCCACCTCACCGAGGGCAGTTTTTGTTTCTTCTTCAAGGCGAGCGCCCAGATGCACCCTGCCAGCCAGAGGGATAACTCACACACCGCCTGGCAGCTATTTCATCAGCACGGCCAGACCCATAAAACCAGTTAGCTTGGAAAAACAAGGACTCTGCTAATGATACCTTTGGAGTAGTGGTGCTCTGGATCCCAGTCCACCAAGGGAATATCTGGAGGATCCTGGAGGAGGTTGCGGGTTGGCCCCAGCTTGCACGCAGCTGCAACCCCCAGCTCTGCAAGCAGCACTGGGTGAAGAAGACATCCCCATCCCCAGCACCCCAAAAACTGGGATCTTGCAGGCTCATAGGAAGACAAGAACACCAGGAAAGCTGCTAGTCCCTGCAACCAGTTTTGCCACAAAAGCCAAAGTCTCCCCAGCCCCATTCCTCTAGCTTGCCCCCTCCCACCTAGAGCCGTTTCAGGCAGATCCAAGATGCTGTTCCTTAATCCCAGTCCAGAGAAGTGGGAGCCACCCTGACCCAAGAAACCTCACTGGTGCATTTTATTACTGACTTCAGCGAGGTCCTGCTGGGATTGGGGTCAGTGGCAGCCGGAGCTCGCCGACAGGAGGGCAAAGTGGGGCAAAGCGAAAGAGGGAGGAGGCCCGTGAAAAAAAAAAAAAATAGGGCTTAGAATAGAAACCAGGTTAGAGCTAAACTGTGGGTGGCAGGGGATGTCATGGCCAGTAGAGCTGGCTGCTACTGCCAGCCTGGGGGATCTGGGGGACTCTGAGCCACCCAAGCCACGCAAGCCGTCCTCGGCATCCTCACCAACTTTGCAGGGCGGCCAGTTCTCCAGTTCTGGGAGTTGCTGCGCTGGAGGGCGCAGGTGGGGAAGGCGCTGCAGGCACAATCCCGGGTATAAAGAGAGCAAGAGCTCAACCCTAAAACCATCCCTTCATCCCACAAAGGCTCTTTTGGTCCATCAGATGGCCGGGGCTCGGGACTGCCCCTCCAGAGAGTCCTTGCTGCCCCAGGAGAGCCATACCCAGGGCAGTGGGATGCCAGTGGAAATACAGAGTCAGATAGCGGTTCTGCGGAAAAAGTGTGGTTTTGTTTTCCTTTCTTCCTGAATGGAAAAGAACAATCAACAATGAGCCAAGCTCAGCGCAAGGCGAGATAAGACTAACCCCCCGCAGCAATCGCGACAGCAGGACGAGCGTCACCGGGCACTTGACGCTTCCCCTAAAGTGCACAGAGGGCTCATGAGGCATCGCCAGCGCTGCCCTGGCACTTGCCAGCCCAGGGAGCCCATGGGCAGCTGGATCCGCCAGCAAACGCAGGAGCCGTCCTGCAGCCACGTCTCCGGCTGGGCTGCGGCCAGCTGGAGCCAGACAGCGAGCTGATAGCAGGATTTACTGAGCAAGGCCGGAGGCAGTTCTGGGAATAGCCTCACCCGGCATGAGCCTGCTTCCCGAGCAGGATGTCACCTTCCGGCACATGGCATAGGTGATACGCCTGGAAAACCGGGCAATTTGCTAGGAGAAGGGTGACTAAGACTCATGTTTTGCTGGAAAAAGATGTGAAAACAGCATCCTTGGAGCTGATGGAAAGTCCCCACGGAGCATGCCAGGTTCAGGCGGCGCACGAACTGGTGGCTTGCCCCAGCCCATGGTCATTTGTCACCCAGAATTTCACCCCATCTGCTCCAGACTGGGAGAAAACCTGCTGCCAGCCGTGGCAAAAAATATCCCCGTGACCTCCTATTCTCGCAAAGCAGGGCTCCCGTTCCCATAGTGAAAAGTCCTGTGGTCAACAAAATTACCTTTCTAGAGGACAAGCCCGTGGCGATATGGTGAGTGGGTTCCCGTGCCCAGCCCCTGCCCCACTGCAGCGCCGGGCGCGTTGCCCGCAGTCCCTTGGGAGGGCTTTGCTGGTGGCAGGGCTGGTGGGGAGCACGTCTGAGGAGAGACTGCAAGTGCTGCAAGCTCCCCCCTCCTTCTTTACATACCAAATAATTTTGGGGAGAAAACAGTGTAAAAAGGTGCTTTGTTTTTTTTAGCCTTCAGTCCCAACACGGCCGCATCCTGCTGCCAGGGCTGGGTCAGCTCTTGGCATCATCTGCCCCTGGAGAGGTGAGAAAGGGACCTTACAGTTCTCTTCAGAAAGGAGGGCACCCATCCCATGTCACCTCCTCCAGCCCCCAGCGCCCCTGGGATGCCTGGGGAGGGCTGGGGGCCTGCTCATCCCCCCGCCCCCCGCACAGAAAGCCACCCCAGAGGCACCCACAGCACCCAGCCCCTTCACCTGAACCAGCTCCAGCTTGGGGACGCTGTCCCTCGCCACTGGGCCAGCCCTCCCTGGGGGTAGGCAGTCCGAGCACATGGCATTCTTGCCCGGCGGAGCTGAGCGCAGCCCCGCGCCGTCACCTTCGGCCGGCTGCCTTGAATGCCAGGGGTGATCTATGACCGGTGCCGGTGGGCGAGGAGGCGCGCTGCTCCCCTGGCACCCAGGGGCCCCCTCAGCACCTCCAGAATGCCTCCTGGGGAGGTCAGGGAGCCTCTCCCTGCTCCCGTGAGTGGGGCTGACCCAGCTGAGCACCACGGCCCAGCACCGTCCAAGCTCCCCTCGCTTTGTGCCCTCTCCCACCCACTCACTCCAGGCGTGTGGTCCCCATGTCCTGCTCTTGCCACGGCCCCTGAGCCACCGGCCAGGGCCTCTGCTGCCCTCCACCCCAGCCACGGCTCTTGGGCACATGGACACCACCAGACCATCTTCATCCCTCTCCACACTGGCTTTTTCCCCTCTGTGGGTGCTGCCCAGCCCCACTGTGCTCCTCCAGGAAGCCTGTGCATCCCTCACGGGTACCGCTCTGCGGTGCCACTGCCGTCCAGGGCTTTCGTAAGGGGCTGTCCCCATTCCTGCAGGCGTTATTCCAGAGTGGGAGCAGAGCTCCGGTCACAGACACGCCGATGCTGCTGCTGCCGGCACCCTGCCTGTGCAGGCTTGTATAACCTCTTACGTCAGGCAGTGCTGGGCTGCAGCTGAGCTGGCTCCTGCTTCCCTCCCTGCCCGTGCCAGCCCAGCACCGCAGCCATTTGTGGGGTCCAAGGCTCCAGGGTCCCACTCCCTGGGGATCCCTGCACCTGCTGGGTGCCCCATGGGCCCCTCTGCCCCGAAGCTTTCCCATGGGAATGCTGACAGGTGCTGTCACCTGTTTCCCACTGCATCCTGAGGATGCTCATCCTCCACCGCGGGCAGCTTTAGGGCATAGTCCTGCTTCGCACAGACCAGCCTTCCCAGTAGTCTTCAAAAGCAAAACAAAGGGGTAGTTTCATGCTTCTACCAGGGGAGAATGAGCAGGATGCAGCCAGGGCTGCTTCCCGGCCGGCAGCAGAGACGAGCCCAGCACAGCCCAGCAAGCCTCCACCTCCCCAGCCTTCCCTGGCCTGCTTTCCAAACCCGATGGGCCGGGTTTCGGGGTGCTGGAGGTGGGCCAAAGCACCAGGGCAGCGGGGCAAAGGCATTCCTTGGCACTGGAGCAGACAGGACACCATGCCAAGAACAACACATGCTGCTCACCGCCCCTTCCCAGCCCCCGAAACACGAGCAAAACCCCTGGGGAGCTGTCCCTGTGGGTGCAACCAGTGGCTGGCTCGTGGCTGCCTGTCAGTGCCCTTGAGGGCTGCGCAGCACCCGCATAACACACAGCCAGGGTCCGCGCACCCCTGGGCGTGGGTGGCCGAGCCTGTACACTGCTGTCGAGCACCGACTGTTGCCCCTCAGGCATCACTTGCGGGTTGCAGAGTGCCGCAGGGTTTGCTTTGGTGCTCGGTGCTCTTACATAAGGGAGCAGGAGAGCGGTGAGGATGAGCCCTGCTTTATAGGTCAGAAAATGGAGGTGTGGGGCAGTTGGGGGACTGGGCTGGGTCAGCCCGTGAGTCAGTGGCAAAGGAGGGACCGGCGCGGCGGAGGCTTTATTAGCTGATGAGGGGTGGAGCGAGGCTCCGCAGGCAGGTGAGGAGCCACGGCCTCAACCGAGCGGGATCTCACGCTCCTGCCCGGCGCAACCCCCAGGATCCCGACCTGCCGGCAATGTGGACCCGGACCCGCTCCTCCTCCTCCTCTGCGCTGTGCCCCTGACGGGCAGCCAAGCCCCTCGCCCTCCACCGCAGCCCCGAACTCGCCCGCGGCGCAGCCAGGAAGGCGGTGATGGAGCAAGGTCAGTGAAACAGGTTTCTCCTCCTGGGTCCCTCGAGCAGGTGTCCTTTCCTGCGCAGGCTGGGGAGTTGCAGACTTGTTGACAGCGGCTCTCGTTAGCTCGGTTATTGAGTGGGGCCGAGGGCCGGGCTCTCAGCTCTGGAGGTAGCGGCTCGGATGAGGCCACGGCCGCCCCATGCATCTCCTCGTCCCTCCCCAGGCAGACAGATGTGCTGCTCAGCCTTCCCTGGCCTTGTGGGAGCCCACCAGAGCCTCCCACGCAGGGAGGTGCACTCCGAAACACCGAGGGGGCCAGGAGAGCTGAAATAATGGGTGTTTGCGTGGGAGCACTGCTGTGCCGGGGACTTGGAGGGGGTTGGGGGCGGCAGCCCAGGCTGACCCCAGTGCTGTGGCCCGCAGCCACCCTGGGTGCTGGCACGCCAGCTGAGCCGCCAGTGCGAAGCTCAGGGGTTGTTTGTGGCTGTGGAGAACGCTCAGGCTGGGGGTTTATCACAGCCGAGGTAAAACGCAGCATCCAGGCCAGCTGCCGGATCCTTCCTCTGCCCCGCTCTGGCCCTTCGCCATCTCGTTGGAGCTCCCGCGTGCTCCTCTGCGCTCCCCGCCATCAGCGCCCACGGCTGATCGCACTACATCCCAGGGACAGGGCAACACAGAGGTCGGCCCTCTCTGCCGTGGGCGCGTTTCCAAAACGTAGCCAGAGAGCTGGGGGACAGCGTCCTGGGGGACCGAATGCGGGCAAGGGTCCCCGCTGCCAGCGCTGGGTTTTGCCATGGCACGGCTGCACCAGCCAAGCTCTGCTGTTTCCCAGCAGTGAGATAATGGGTCAGGAACAAAGGGATGTTGTAGCAGCCGGATCTGTCCCCGGCACCTCCCGCGAGGGCAGAGCCCATCCTTGGCAAGAGCAGCGTCGTGCTCAGCCCGCTGCCGGTGGTGCCCTGCCGCAACCTCCTCCTGGGGATCGGCAGGGTGCAGCCCCGCCAGAGCTGGGGAGGCAAGCCCAAGGAAATCCACACCAAGGCTTAAATGCTTGCCTAGGACTTACTGCCTGGGTTTAGATGGTTTCTGGGCTGGATCCCGCCTAGCAGCCCTGTGCTCGCTGCTTGCGGGACCTTCGGGGCTGGGTGGCTCTGCTGGCTTTGGAGAGTGCTGTTGAGTTGCAGCTCGGTGTCCTGCGGCAGGAAAATACAGTTGGTGTGAAGCGCATCCTAAAAGGTTAAAGCTCAAAGATCAGAGAACAGGAGCAGTGGGAAGGTTGTCTCTGTTCTTCTGAAAAAGCGGGAGGCTAGGAGATAGAGAAGGAAACCAGGATCGTCACGTGCTCTCGGAGCCGCCCCGGGGCTCAGGTTGGCATCGCGGGGCTCTGCCGCGAGCGGGGGGCCCCCAGTGCCGCAGGGGAGGCAGCGCTGCTGGACGTGCGCCGATGGGCACTGGCTGGCCCCACCCAGCTGGGGGTCACACAGCACCCCCCGGAGCCTTCTCTGCCTGCCTTACGCCCACTGAAGTATCCGGGGGGCCATCCAGGGCACCAATCCTGCAGCGCAGGTGTTTGCCCCAGCCGATCGCGGGGTCTCAGCTAGAAGCGCTACTGAGGAGCCAGTGTTGGTGTTGTCCCAGCTACAAATGGTTTCCCATGCCCTTTCCATCCACCGTCACCTCTGGGACCCACATGCCCTCCTTGTTCACGCAGGCAATGCCCTGCCACTGGGGCCTGCGCAGGGCTGCTCGGTGAGGGTGCTCCATCGCCGGGGTTGGAGTCAAGTCCTCCTAAAACACAGTTCCCCACAGCTTCGGCATCCCCACCAGTGGTGCTGGGCATGACCCGGTCCTCAGCGCTGGTTTCAGGGCTGTGCCAGAGTGAGCCAAGAGCTCAGGTGTCAGGGAGGACCAGGGATGTTCAGCAGCTGGGGCAGAGATCAGGCGGTGCCTGTGCTCGAAGCACACTTATCCCCAGCAGCACCATCAGCGCTCAGCGGGACGAATCCACACCAATGCCATGTACCTGACTGCAGCCACGTCTTCACCCCAACTCACAGTCCCCAGCTACGAGCCATTAAGTCCCATCCTCTCTTCATGCTCTTGGCGAAGGAGCCTAGGAGAAGAAATCTGGCTTTTCCAGCTCCACGCAGTCTCATAGCTCCCCCTTACCCCCAGCCCACCCAGACTGAGCACCGAGGGGCTCCAGGGGGTCTCGCAGCAGCAGCAATGCCTTGCATGCTTCTGCAGGAACAGCTCCGTACCCCTGCTGAGGCTGGAAAAGGTTATTGCAGCCACAAGCCCACGATCAGAGAGCAAACCTGTGCTCTGGCCCTGCACCGAAGCCCGTGGGAGGTGCTGCCCTTCTCCTGACCCTCATTCAGCAGCAGTCGGGCATTTTAGCTTAACACCCAGGAGGGAGCATCTCCCTACCCTGTGCCTCGAGCAAACGGCCTGCCTGCACCCGGCGCTGCGGGCAGACCACCAAAGGCAGATGAGCCCAGGGCACTGGTGACGCCCCACACCTCGCTCTGCCCCAGTTCCCTCCCAGGGATGCTCAGTGCTGTCTGCGGGTGCACCCCCATGCTCCTCTGGCCCCAGAGCTAAGAGCAAGCTGGGGCCATGGGTAGCGGGCTGACGGGTACCGGGGAGCTCACTCTGGCCCTGAGGCACTCGGTGGCAGAATCCACGGCATCGCCTGATATTTTGCAAACATTTATGAATTGCATGAAGCAGACGCAGAAAATAATTTGCCCTGTTAATACCTAGAGAGAGCATTTAAAAAAGGACACTCCATTTCTCCCTCTTTCCCAGCCCACTCGGCAGCTTTCTCTCAGGGAGGACACGCTGAGCCATGTCCACGTTGCTGCCTTTCGGGGCACTTTGGTTTTGGGAACAGCCACGGAGGCTCCCAGAAGCTGTTGCAAAGCCCCGATGGGGTGTAGCACCCAACGCAGGCCGTACCACTGCCGTGTCCAGCCCTGCGCTCGGCTGCTGGGGAGCAGCGGGGGGGCACTGTGCAGGGCATGGCAAAGCCAGGGCATGCCACGGGTGCTCTGCATGGAGCCCCTTCCCACTCGTCTCTGTTCCTGCTGCCACGTGTTACTCAGTCGCTCAGCCAGGAAGTGAATCCTGGGTGGGATGGGCAGGAAATAGTTAAGCAAGTGGCATGCAATGGTCCCGGACCCCAGCGTCACCAGCTCTGGGTGAGGATGGAGGAGAAAGCATCAGGCAGGGTTGAGGACTCACTGCTGCTGCCCAAGGGACGTGCCTCCCCGTTGTCCCCTCTGCCCGTAGGACCCACCCGGTGTCCTGCGGGCAATGTCCTTTCTCGGTTCCCATGCCATGGCTGAGCACACGTGCTGTCCAAGGGGAGCAGTCAGTAACCCCAGTGCTGCTGGCAGCCTGGGGGACACAGCCATGTCTCCCCACCCCGGGCTGGCCGTGGTACCCAGCAGCCAAGCAGGGATGCTGCAACACTCACTCGGCGCCTGCAAACCCGCATCTCCAACATCACCACTGCGCACCCCCAGTCACCCCCGAAAACCTCCCCTGCCTTCTCCCTCCTCCAGGCCGCGGTCCAGGGGCCCAGCCAGCACCTAAGAACAGGGAGACAAAAGCACCTGAGTGAGAGCGAGTGCCGACACAGTCCGCTTGCAGCAGCCGCACAGGGGTAAAGCCAGGGCTTGCGAATCGGCATCACTTTTCTGAGTGATGCAACTCCAGTAGAGGAGCCAGGGCTGTCCGGCTCAAGGACGGGGTGTCCATGGTACAGCCAAACCGCTGGCACGGCCCCTTGGCCTCGCTCCGCTCCCTACACCATCAGCAACAGAGAAATACGTGTCCAAGCTAAACCCAGGGACTGGTTTTGCTGGGAAGCCCGATTTAACGCAGCACAGGGTGGTTTGGCGTTGATGGCTTGGGCGTTAAGGGATGACCATCCCCAGGGTCACAAGCTCCTTGCCAGGGAGATGCTGCTACCCGCCAGCACCATCTCGGTGGGACCCACACCGGGTCCGGCCGCCGGCAGATGCGAAGGCTGGTGTTTGCTCGCTGGCAGATCCAAGTCAGGGAAACTTGCCGCCTGGCTCGGTTTCTGTTTGGGAGGGTATTTAAGGGTGTTCTCCAGGGTGTGCCAGCCCTGGCCTCCACCCTGCTTTCACAAGCGCCCTCTCGGAAAGGAGCTTGTTGTTCTTGGCCATGGAGTAGATGCAATTAGCACCAGCGAGGTTCCCCCACGGAGGCCGGGCTGCTGCCGGGCAGAGCAGTGACAGGGCCTGGCTGTGCTGGGGACCCGGGGACAGCCACATCCCCTCTCCATGCCCAGGATGAGCAGAGCCTAGCTCCATCATAGCCCAGTGGGATGCAGCAACCCAGCCGGGTGAGGGGAGCTGGAAACTGGGGAACGTGTCCTGGACCGGGGGATTTGAACACCCTGAACTGCAAGGGCTGCGTCCCCACACTTCATGGGAGACAGCCTGGTTGGAAACTGAGGACCAAACCCACAGCCAAGCAACACACACAAGGCCAAAGAGTGGGCACTTGCTCCGGGGCTGCCAGCACCTCTGACAGCCGCCGCCATGCCCACAGACCATCCTCCTCACCCCACCTGGGGCAGCCAAGGGCCTGAGCTCTCGGGCTCTGCAGTGCTGCTTTGTTGCCACAGCTCAGTTTTGGTCTCTCCCTGCAGTCACAGAGATGACCATGTTGGTCTTGGGGCTCGGCCATTCTGAGCAGCATTTCAGGGCTTGGCCTTAGCTTTGTGGGAACATGTCCCATGGCTCTTGGGTACCGTCACGTCACCAAACCTTTTCACTGGCTCTTTAGAGTAAAGACAAGTTGGGATAAGGGATCTCTGATAGCATCAGCGCAACATCAGCAACTGCTTGGGTGCTCCTAGGCAAAAAGGCAAAGTTAGGGAGTGTGCAAAGCCCAGCTGCCCAGCAGCTCCCAAATACCCACCGCATCCCAGCGCCCGGCCTGCAAAAGGCTCTGACGGGTGCCAAGACTTTAACTTCTCCCCATAATCTGGTGGGACAAACTTGTCCCCCACCTTTGCACTGGAGTGACAGCGATGCAAGCCGGGGCAAATCACTCCCCTCCCGTGGCCGGCACAAACCCAAAGGCACGGTTCATCCCCTGGGCAACTGGAGCCAGGAGATGGTTTGTGGCGGGCAGCTGGTGCTCTGCCCATTATCCAGAGAAGGGCAGAGGGCCTGGATGAAGTCACACGTGTGCATGAGGAATGGGGTGAATTTAGCCACCGTAACCTCACCTGAAAATTGGCCTTAGGTTATGGGTCCTGCTTGCAGCAGGACTTGGTGACCGTTCTTCTGTGCTGCATCTCTGCTGCCCTGGCAGGCAGTGGGTCCCATCCTGCTCTCCCAGACTCGGTCCCGGCAGAGGGAGCTGTGACATTAGCAAGCTGAGCCACTGCTCTACCTGCTGGGATGGCAGCCCCGGGCTTTGGAGAGGGACCAAAGAGAACAGTGCTGAGGCCCTTGCGTCGTGCAGACTTCCCAGAGAGCTTGCTGACTCAGCACACCTGGTCCCTGGCTCTTTTGCCTGGAAACCAAGCCAACAGTTATGCAGAACTTATAATTTCAAATAAGAGAACACTTTTAGCTCTAAAAATCACTTTAAAAACTCTCCTTCTGTTTGCATCCATGCAGAAAGATCTTGGACCTTCAGTGCAGTGGTGGTGCTTAGCCGATGCCAGAGCATCTCTGTGGCAGTGGCACAAGGCTGGGAGCCCACACATCTCCTGGTGGGGCTTCAGCTACTTGGCGGGCAGTACGACAGACAGCCACCTTGCAAAGAGTATTTTCCCTCCCCTACACACAATGCCCAGGGCATGCACAGGCAGGGAGCAGCACAGCTTCATGCCAAACAACCCCCAATCCTCCAAACAGCAAAACCACAGCCTCCACAGCTCCAAAGGGACAAGGGTGGTCCAGATCCCAGCCAGACCCAGGGCGAGCACACACAGACTGCCAGGAGCCACTGTGCTCAGGCCATTCCTTATCACTTGCATCCCTGAGCTAAGGCTGGATAAGCAGTACCAGTAACAACGCGTGGCATTTCTGTGACCTGGTAGTTTGCATCACAGCCCAAACGGGCCTGTTGCCAGCACCCCATGGCAAGGGGCTGTTGACTCTCCCCCATTAGGATATGTCACTGTCCTGGTCCTCATTGCTGCTGCACTCCAGGAACACTCCTGCTGCACTCCAGGAACACTCCTGCTGCACTCCAGGAGCTGCCCATAGATCATGTACGCAAAATGGTGCAGTGGGGCTGAGGGCTCAGAAAGCGAGCGCAATGGTCAGCGCGAGGTGGATGGGTCTGTGCGAAACACCTAACGCTATGGTTCAGAGTTACATTTTGAGCACTGACGCAGGGATGCTAGGAAGATGCTCTGTGCTGCAGCCCGGTGCTGCGCTCGGCCCTGGGAAGTTCATGGAGATGAAAGACAAGTGTCCTTCACACACAAACTGCTTGTGCAGCTCAGTGCCCTGGACAGATGAGGCAGAAGCACTGCCTCCATGGGACAGCCATTTGACCACTGGAAGGCAACTACCAACATGTCCAAAACACCGTCTTCATTTTGGATTGTTGCACTCGAGACGGTGCAGACTGGACTCATGGACATGCTGAGTGCCTGCTGGCTAAAGTCAGGGCTGGCACGTCTCAAACTGGACAGCCCCAAACCACAGTAATCAAAGCTCCCTTCCAAAACCACAGCATCAAACACTGTACCAAAGCTGCCAAGACCCACGAGAGAGGCCAGGACTCCCCATCCCTCTGCTGCTCCAGCCTAAACCCCAAATCAACCACTTGCTCAAGAAAGAGCAGGTGTAACAATTTATTTTGCATCCCTTTGAAAATACCATCACATAACTACTTCCACTCATGGCTTTGTGTGGTCCCTCAGCCCATGACGGCACAGCGTCCCAGCTGGCCGTGCAGCACGCTTGTTCTTCCGGTGAGCAGGCGATCGTCATCTCTTCAAAGTTGGCAGGTTGGAGCTGCCTGGTCCCATCTCAGCAGTCGTCCCTCCGTACCAGGTACTGCGTGGGAGCATCGCACAGACAGGGAGCAGAGCGAGGGAGTAGGAGGGCAGTCCAGGGGGATGGCTGGAGCTTTCAGCTGCCCCAGGAAGAGAGTCTCTGGCTTGTGTTTTCTGGCAACTTAGAACTGGGTTTGTTTCTTGTTCATTAAAAAAAAAAAAGTAAAATAAAATGCTGCTGCTGCTATCTGCAAAGGGAAAGAGAAAAATCTATCAGCACCCTGGGAATCCAAGACGGAGCAGTACAGAAAGCCTGCAAAACCAGCAGAAGCACACATATATTTGAAGGCTGGAAAGCCCAAACACCACAGTGGACTGGGGTGTCAGCAGATGTGACAGTGGGGAGACCCACACTAATGCCTTCCCTTCACCTCTATAGCAGGCCCATGGTCCTTTGAACCAAACCAACCAAACGTGGGAAACACCGTAAAACAGTAACAGCTCCAACGCAGATACGCAATCTCCAAAGGTCTGAGTAAGACCTTGAGCATTTGGGGAAGGATTCCCAATGCCACTGGGCACTGCCGTCAGCCTGCTCCCACCGGGAGCTGAGGCTGATTTCCTAATGCCTTCAAAAGGTGAAGAGCCAAGATAAGCCGGAGCACGGTGGAAAATCCCAGCTACGGGGACTCAGAAGAATCAGACCACAGAGCAATCTGCATTCATATACGTTATGAAACAAAACAAGGCCTTCACGTCCTGCCAGCCACATTAGCGCTGTTGAGTAATGAACCAACACTATTGCCACCTCTCCGAACTCTCATCGTTTCCACACGAGCAGGAATTTGCCCACACACAGAAGCACTGAGGTTACCTGGACTCCTACTCTTCCAAGTGGCTTGAAAACAAGACCTTACATTATCCACATCTCCACCTGCTGAAGGGTTTAATCGCTCAGAGCCCCCATCTCCTACTTACAGTTCAGTGTCTACAATGACATCTGGTTTCTCCAGAGTTTGCCGTCTCCTCTGGATGGCATCCACAATCTTTTTCCTGGGGCCCAATGGGATATTGATGCTCTTCAGGTCATTGTCTGAACATAGCATGAGGGCCTCCAAGTCAATCTTTTCCTTCTTCAAGATGGAGATGAACTCAAACATGTGCAGGGAAGCCAGAAAAGTCTCCAAGGGGCTGGTGTCTGGTTCATCATCATCATCTAAGCCCAGCTCCACCTCATCCCAGGGTAGCTCCTCCACGTTCCTCTCCTGCAGGCTGTTGGCACTGCCAATGCTATCGTTGAGACTTGGCGAGCGCTGCAGGCGGCTCCGCAGTTTGACACCTACCCCATCTGCGTTGTCTTCACCCAGTGTGCCAGCATCTTCCCGGCCGATCCCAAAAAGCCCACTGCTGACATAGTTGCGCCGGAACACCATGGTGCCCAGTCCGGGGCGGTTGAACAAGGAGTCGTGGCCAGAGTCGGTGCTGACTTCCGAGTGGGCCGAGTCCATGTGCAAACCTGGGTCACTTATGGCACGGGAGACAGTGTCTTCATCCGTGAGGAACATGTCTCTGATATTACGCCGAGTCCACTCCTTGGGGCTGGCATATGTGCCCTGTTTCACAAACATGACATCGTTCCCCAGCTGCAGACCAGACAGAGACCGCACGCTTTTCCTCCCATCCTCATAGATCTTGAACGTCCCATCCACCTGTTTCTTCTTCTCTAGCTTCTTTTGTATTTTCGTCTTTCCCTTGGCTGTGCCATGGATGGTGGCTTGTGAGTATGGCAGGGAAGTCACCATAGACATATGCTGGAACTTCTTGCTTAAGGTGCTGCTTGAATAGCTGGAGAAGCTCATGGTATCCGAATTATCCGACATCTCCTTTCTGTACCGTTTCTCCATCCTTTCGTGGTGCTTCTTCTGCAGCTTCACGCAGTCTTTAATCCTCCGCTCCGCATCCCGAAAGGCCTTGTCCTTCAGTTTGCTCACCAGCTTGGGGTTGAGGCTGCTCTGCTTGGCAGCAATAGAGTCCAGGTAACGCACACACTCCATGTGCCCCTTCATGGCTGCCATGTCCAGCGGGGTGTGGTAGTCATTGTCCAGGCACCAGATGTTGGCCCCAAAAGAGATGAGGAAGGAAAGGCAGTTCAGGTGGCCGTTGGCTGCTGCCAGGTGGAGAGGGGTGTTCCCCCAGATGTCACATTTGTCTGGATCGCCCCTAGATAGCAAGGAAAACAACCGATTAGTACGCAGGCATGGCTGACAGGCTCTGCTGAGATACTTCCAGTTGTGCAGGGGCAAGTCAGCACCATAAACTGTTGCCTCCTCGAAATATGAAGGTACAAGCCTCTGGCCCCAACAGCTTAATTTTAAGGGGGTCTTCTGGAGAAGTGTACCGCTGACATGGAATCACACGCCTGACATACAAGTCTGTGATTATGCCTGTGACTTGCATTTAGCTCTAGGAGACAAGGTTTCTGCATCAAACTGATTTTTGGAGGGAGGTAAGCCAGATCCTGAATAGCCCAGAACTGAGATATGGAGATGATTCTAGCTCAGACCTTAAACTTGTGATAAAATTTCAAATCTCAAGCATCCTATTAACTGCTAGTCAGATTCGATCTTCAAATCTTGGCTTCACTCAGGTTCCATATAGAGACATCCCAAAGCACCTCTCCATACATTATGTCCTGTGTGGGACACCATGGGCTCCCACCATGATGGCCACACCACCGTGATGGTAGCACCACCATGAAACAGCCGTCTTCAGCACTGGTTCTGAAACCCATCAGCTGCTGCACCTTCCCACCCTCCTGTTCATTGGGGGAATTCAGGGCACAAGAGGGCACGCTGTCAGTAGAGAATAGAACAAAGTTGCTGGCGCTGGCCTTGGGGTCGGGGTTTTGTGGGGATTTTTGCTGTACCATGCTTGGTTTCGATTGCATGGCTTGAAGCGCGTTGGTATTAGCACACCCTGAGAATCCAGTTTCAGAGAAAGTGGAGATTAGGTTTCTGCACTCCTCAGGAGCTGGACGCTCGACTAATACCATTAGCATCTCTTCTCACACCGTGCCGGACCCTACCCAGCAAGGTGCTTACGGGGCACAACCACTTGTCCCCATCTCCTGCCTTCCACGAAGGGATGGACACAAACCCAGAATTGAAGGGAAGCCTGTCCTCCTGACATTCCTCTGTATTTGTGATCTGCTGAAACAAGAGAGAGTTCACACCCCTGCTGGCACCAGCCTTCGCCCGAGCACTCGTGCTAATGATATGCAGCCAGCAGCAGTATCTGTCAACAAGGCGCTCTCCCTTCCTGCACATGGATAAGGCAAAGCCTTTTATTAAGGCTGTGCACCTCCACCACCCTCCTCAAGAGCAACTCCCCGCGGGCAGCAGGGCTGTGGCAGAGCTCTGGCTCAGCACAGCTCCTGCCCGTTTCCGCACCACCCTTTCAATGAGCTCTAGAGAAACCGAGCACCGTCCCTCTGCCACGAGGACCCCAGCTCCAAGCCTTGGTGACAGCAGGAGTCTGGAAGATGAATGCACACTTGAGACCTTCAGCCCGCTTCACTTTACTTCCTGCTGCTTTAGGACCCGTGTTGCCAAGAGCTGGGAGCAGCAGAGGCCAGAACCCTCTCCCAAACCTCATGCGCTCTTTGCTTCTCTCACTTGAAAGAATCTGAAAACTACTTCAGAGAAAGAGCACGGAGGATCACAGGAGCCAAGGGACGACTTGCCCCTGCCAGCTTTGCATCTTCATCACTACTGCCTGTGCAAAAGACCCAGTAACAACTCAACCAGCACATTTGCCCTCCCATACCACAGGCAGGCTCCCTGCCGCCTGCTCTGGACACTGCGGTTCAGGGAACAGCAGAGCTGGAGTGGAGCCACCTGCCCGGTGTGATGTCTCGTTCGCAGTCCTCAGGCTTTGCTAGCATCTCAGCTACATAATCCTGAAGGGAAATGATTCTGCAAAAGGCAGGAGCAATAAAGACAGTGTCCAGAGCTTAAGCTAGAGATTGTTTGGACCCAGAGCACGAGCTTCCAGGCTGTATTCCCTGAGAGCTGCTATGAGGTGCGCTCAGCTTTCCCCTTGTGGGAGCATCAGCAGTAGCTCCGCCATACACATATTTTCACAAAATTCATAGAAACTTAGTAAATACAACCTTGACCCTGCTGGCAAATTCAGCAAGTTTGTCTAAAGGTTCAAAACTGTGTAAGGGCCAAAAAGACCCACAAACCCTGCAGGACTTCTGTATCCAGAGCCTTCAACATCTCTCACAGAAGCACAGAAAGGCTTCAAAGACGGGTGCTAGGGAGGAGAAGGCTAGGACACCACGGGATGGAGGAGCCATGAAGCCAGCAGGAGAGGAGGGAGCTGCCAGTACTCTGGCAATGCTGAGTTTCCAGGAGCGGTAACGCTCCAGCCCTTGCCTCTACCCTCATAGTGACATGTCCAGGCTGGGAAAGTCATGGGGAGGATAAATATTTGATGAATTGCAAGAGAGGAGTAAATTATTGATGGAGCTGGATTAAAGAGCCAGTGAAACTGGAACTGCCAGGGCTAGCGGTGGGACTCCAGTGCGTGAAGGACTGTTCGTTTGTTTACATGCGCTCTGAATGGGCACATGCGTGCCCGACATGTGTGGGCAGATAAGCCAGGGCACCATGAGGGTCCCAACATGTATGTAGACTCTTGATTTGGGCAGTGACTTAGCAGCGGACTCACCAGAAACAATCTTGTTCCCCAAGCTGAGTGTATGGATGCTCAATCCATAAAGTACATCTCAGAGCCCATTGTCATGTCTGTCTGGTTCAGGTGGCAAACGGTAAAGCCAGGGAGGTCTTGGGGGCTTCATATTTGAAGGTCTACTTTCCTCATGCTTTTTAGCACCTCAGAGAGTAAGTGAGGGGACAGAGCATCAAAAACAGCTTCCTCCAGACACTTCCACTGTCTAGAAACAAAGGTATTAGAGCAAAATTAGATCTCTAGGTCCCTTTGTCCTATAAACGTCTGCCGCAGGTGCTAAAAATGCATCAGAAGGGAAGAAGAATGGCAACCTGCAAAGTAGAGGTGTTTGATCTGGCAGAAATAATACACGAGGCCCTCCCTCTGGCAGGTGTCTGTCCCAGCAAAACTTCACCTCAGGGGCGCTGCGCATGAGGAGATGCTGACTGCAGGGTCCACTAAGTGGGAACGTATTTTAATAACAGGTGTGAAGTGCAGCACTTCTCAACTTCAAAGCGTTTTCGAATGCTGAGTCAACTCCTGTAATAATCATTATTAAAAACGCTGTTAATTGAGCCCCTTAGGTGGACATGTGCATCTCCTGAGTCATTGCGTTTGCACTGTGACACGCGCACTCACTCCCTTCCTGCCGGTTTTTCCCCGCCACTTCTCCCATAAGATCCCAATTAGCCAGGGAATCCACCAGCGCTTACATACGTCCTTCCCTGGTTGCACGTGTGAAGTTCCTCTGATAGCAATGGGCTGGCTCACCCCCTGGCTCACAGGTGTGCGTGGAGGATCGGGCCCTTGGACCAGGAGCCAGCTGGGTGCAGAGTATCTCTGGCTCCCGTAAAGTATTTTTTGATATAGGAAGAGGAAAAAATAATCTATGGCTTGAGGAAAAACCAACCAGCTTCAGCATAGGCAGTCAGGGCAATGACCCAAGCAAAGCCTAGAAATGAGCAGAAAAGACGAGTTTTTGGTCCTGCATCCCAAGCTTTGTCCACGCGGTGGTAGGCAGGTCAAGGATTCAGCTTTTCTCCAAGTCCAGATCCCCAAAAATCCAGCACCAGATGCTGTAGGTTAGGTTCATCTCAGGGCTTTCTGGCTCTCGTACCGGCAAAAAGCTAGGCTAGCAGTTAATGTTACTAGTGATTATTAATGCTGCTGTGCCATGGTAGTGCCTAGGGGCACGTCTACCGGCTCAGCACCTTGCCATGCCCAGATCTCACGCAGACTCCAAGCAGCCAGCTCAGGTGCCAGAAGCGACGAAGCTGCGACAGCGCTCCACCCTGCTCCTTCACCTTCCCAGCAGGTCATCACCCTGGGGAAGGTCCCCACCAACACGGCCAGGCAACTCCTGGCACCCACTTGGCCGTCAGCCCTGTGGCGTGCAGAGGATGCACATCACCTTTACGTGCCTTGCTGCAAGCTCCACTGCAACCCTGCCCTAGCCGAGGTGATGTGCCTCCCTCGAGCTGATGTCAGGAGCCATCTCATCCCCTCCAACCCACTGCTGCGCCACTCGCACCCCTCTGCCATGAACATCCAAAGCATCAGTGACCCCCATTTTTGTAAGAAGGAAAACTGAGGCACATCCCTGCAAAAAAACGCTGGGTGACAAAGCTGAATGTGGACCTGTCTAGCAGAAAGACACATCCTCACCTCTCCTGTGGTCTGCTCCAAGGCAAGAAAGTCCTGGCCGTTCCCAGCCGAGGCCCCCAGACCCATGGTTAACCGGAGCTGGACTGATGCCCGCCACCGCCACAGCAGTTCATAACAAACCACGCTGAAGAATTACTGCCTCTGAAAAGCTGCAATTCTAAATGCCAGTTAGCCTGCCCTTTCCCAGCCATCATGTTAATTGAGTTTGCTTGCCATCTGGAGCACAGCCAGGAGGAAGAAAAAAGGCTTTCTGTGTTGCAAACAAGAAGGATGAGCCACTGCTAATCCCTCCGTCCCAAACCTTCTCTCCATCCCCATGCAAAGGTGGCACAGACACACCACCAGTTGTTACGGACAGAGCAATAAGCCTGCTTTGTTACCCCTTCTGCGTGAGTTGAGATGACGAACTTTCCTCAAGGATCGCCCGAGGGATTTATTATACTTTCTTTCCTCTTCCTCATTTCAGCCCTACACCACAACCTGCTGAACACGCAGGCGTATGAATGAGACTCCTTCACTGATAACAGCGCCTAGATAATCCCAAGTGTCCATCAGCCTGGCCTGCCGCGGGGCACAACAATCTGAGCAGAGATTTTTGCCCCCAGCAGCCCCCCTCCCACAGCCCTGCTTTCTCAGGGTTCCTCCGGCCACCCTCGCTAGGACATTTCATAACAGCTTGGCCCCAGCGCTCAATCTCCTGGCTCGTCTGAGAGCCAGTAGCACCACTCAGCACTCGCAAGGAGGATTCGGCGTTTCCTGCGGCCCCAAGACTCCCGCATCGCTCCCTATGCCTTGGCATCCCCCTGCAACCCAGTCGGAGGCTAACCAGCCCCCTCGGCCCCTGAAGCTGCCTCCCAGCCCAGCCCTGCACAGAGCCAGCCCAGCCCCGAAGCCTCCGCTCCCCCAGGCACTGCTCCATGCCGCAGTCCCACAGGCTCCTGCCTCGCAGTGCGGGGCTCTCCATGGCGAAGGAGGAGTATTTTGACAGCAGAAGCCAGACAGAAATGCCTTGATATTTTGGGACACTCAGGGGTCCTCCCTCTTGCTCCCAATTGATATAGTGCAGGTGTAATAGTAACATATCCAACCCAGAATTAAGCTTCATCTCTGAACAAGACTTAAATAGCTTTGCACATGTCGTCCTAAGCACTAGCAGAAAACAACAGGGTCTGCCCATGGGCTCTCCTGGGTCCTGCATGATTTCCCTTCTCTGGCACCCCTGTCCCCAGGCTGGGGCTTTCCTCCTTCTCGCAGACCCACAAAGCCTGCTCCAGGGAGCAGACGTGTGCCTGGCTCCGCACCGAGCTGAGCTGCAGGCGAGGAGGCTGCGCTGATCTCTACATGGTAGATCCTAGGCAGGTAGATCCTGGGCAAGGATCTGACACACGGAGATGAATGCATGGATGTAAACGCATTCTGCAGCCCCACAGACATACATTTGCTCCACCATCCATCACGTAAAGGGCACCGGGCTTTTGCCAGGCTATTTTCCCTGTCAGGAACAAATACGTATTAGGCTTTTAATTAAACAGCAGACAAGTTGCACTCGGACATGATCGAGCCCACAAGGACCTCTTAATCCAATATGAATTTATAAAAGGGGCCCCTCCATGGAAAAGCAGCCCTTGGGCTCCGTGGAGAGGCAGAAACTGCTGGCTTGGATGTGTGGATTGGCAGGGCAGGCAGCGGTGCTGCGGGGCGTCCTGTGATGGAGATGGGCAATATAAGGAGATATAATGCCAGATATAAAGCCAGTCTTGACAGGCCCGTGCCATGGACAAATGCGCCACAACATAGGCCTTTCAGACTGACTTTTTGGCCATCAAAGGGTCTTTGGAAGTATTTCTAAGTTCGAGGTCTCATCCCCTTGTCTCTCTGGCCCTGGGTGGTGATTCCCCTTCTGGCAGGAGCTCAAAGCTGGTTTCTGCTGGGCACAGTCCCTCCTGGGAGGTACACGGTAAATCACACAGCCCTCACCCAGGGAAGCATCACGGGGCTGTCAGCCCAGGAGCACCTCGGGATGCACCACGCAGAGCGATGACTTGCTCTCTTCCCTCCGGACTCTGAAATCACCTTTTCCTGAGCACATTCCTATTGCACCAGGCACTCAAAGACTTTTCAAAGTGACTCTGTACACAGCCTTTCTGGCCCCAGGATCTGAAAAGAAAACATTTTACAGAGGAAGGACAGCAATATGTGGGGGAGCTGCAAAGCAGACCAGAGTATCAGGAGATGCTGAGAGCCCAGGAACAGGCACGGCAGACACTGCTGATCAGGTACAAGAGCTGCAAACGCAGCCCAGCGTGGACACAGAAAATCCCTGCTTGGGAGCTTACAGCCCCACCGAGCCCTGACTCAACGTGGAGCAGCAAAGCCCTTCCAAGGAGGCACAATGTACATCGAGGCTGCCGACCCCAGCGCTATTCCTCAATATTAGAAAGAAGGAAATCAAAGTTAGCAGCACCACAAGGCTGAGGCCACCTCACCTTGATGAGCTGCTCAGAAAAGGAACTGGAATGGGAAGGAAGCACTGGGATGTGCTCCTTCGGGAGGTTGGTGAGAACAGGCGAGCCACGCGTTGCTCGGGAAGGAACGAGCACAGACCTTCTCGTGCAGTTCCCCCAACACCAAGATGTAGAGCCCTCCAGCCTGACAAGCACCCTCAGTCCCACTCCCCTCTCTCCACCACATCCACACTTACGGAGCCAGAGACCATCAGATCTGGCAGCCCAGGTGAGGGACCGAGAGACACATTAGCATTGAGCGGCCCCTGCGGGGGAGACCGAGCTTAAAGAAATCTGCTCTTGGGGAACCTGCTCTTGAATTTCCTGGGCTTCAGGTGCACAACAGGCTGCCCGGGGGTCACCCAGACCTCGCCTGGGGCAAAACAGAGNCCGAGAGACACATTAGCATGGAGCGGCCCCTGCGGGGGAGACCGAGCTTAAGGAAATCTGCTCTTGGGGAACCTGCTCTTGAATTTCCTGGGCTTCAGGTGCACAACAGGCTGCCCGGGGGTCACCCAGACCTCGCCTGGGGCAAAACAGAGAAGTGTCATCTACTGCACGCATCTCTCTATGCAAGCAGTTCTTGGGACAGAAGGAGCAGTTATTCTCTCTGCCCCCTCATTTAAAGGGGCTTTTTTCGTGACAGTGGCCCGATGGGTTAACACTTCAGCTTTGCCTGTCTTTACAGGGCCTGACTGCAAAAGCAGTTGCTGGGGGGGGACTCAGCCCCACCTGCAGAGCTGCGGGCAGGGTTTGGGGCAGGAGCAGAGTCACAGGGTGGTTATAGGGTCAGAGGAGCTGGGAAAACACAGAGTGGTTATCAGGAGCATTGGATTAGACTCAAAGCATAAGGAGAGAAAAATAACAGACGGGAAGACAGAGGATGGTGGTGTTATGGACAGAAACCATCGTTTTGTGGGGCACCCACACCCATGCTGACTTGTGCGCGGGGAAGGGGGAAAGATGGGCTCCGAGCTAGTCTGTCGCCCAGGACCAGCACCGTGCACTCGCCAACACTCACCCTCTGCTGACAATGAGGCGCAGGGCGTCCAGGTTGCCGTGGTAGGCAGCCCATAGGGTCGGGGTCATGCCATCCTCATCCGGCGAGTTCAGGTCCTTCTTGGTGGCTTCCTTCAGGAGGTCCAGGTAGCCGTCCCGGGCTGCGCGGTGGTACTGGTCGTTCATGGTGTGGAGCGGTCCCTTGGCGAGCGCATGGGTGCCCAGGGGGGTTCAGAGGATGGGCATGGACATGGCGAAGGGGCAGCTGCCAGGACGGCCCAGCTTGCCTCGCAGAGCTCCGCCGCACCAGGACACCTGAGAAGTCCTGGCTGGGGAGGCAGGAGCTCCTCGGAGCCCAGCCAGCCAGGCTCTCCAGCGCTTCCCCTGGGTCCTAAGCATCCTCCAGCCCTGACAGCTCCTCGCAGTAAACCCTTCACGTCCCAGCTCCACTGCACATTAAAAGCCCCGATTAGGCAGCATCACTGCATCAGGCTCAGCCAAGCGCTGTGGGTGCTGGGTCATGCAGTGACAGCTCGCCACATCCCCTAAGCAGAGCAGGCTGCCAGAAAAGCTCGTGGGCCATATCCTGCCTGATATCCTTGTGTGCCCCTTCCCATAGCTATCCCATCTCGAGTGAGGGTCTGCAGCAACTACGCGGGCTGATGGATCGCAAATCCCCACTGTCTCCTATCGCAGGGCAGGGCAGCAGCAGGGACCTGGAGGAATGCTCCTACGCCATGCAGAGACAGCCAAGAGCGGTTTGGTGACTGCCCCTGGTTTCAAAGCAACACCAGGGGTGTTCACAGCTCAGTTATTCCTGGTAAAAAAAAAATATATACATATACACACACATATATCTATACATACATATATATATTACACATATATATATTACTCCCTAGTGTCACTAGGAAGACAACAGCAGATGCAGTCATCATCCCTGTTCCCCCCCAACTACCCTGCCTGNGACAGCCAAGAGCAGTTTGGTGACTGCCCCTGGTTTCAAAGCAACACCAGGGGTGTTCACAGCTCAGTTATTCCTGGTAAAAAAAAAATATATACATATACACACACATATATCTATACATACATATATATATTACACATATATATATTACTCCCTAGTGTCACTAGGAAGACAACAGCAGATGCAGTCATCATCCCTGTTCCCCCCCAACTACCCTGCCTGTGCTCACAGGACTCNACAGTAAACCCTTCACGCCCCAGCTCCACTGCACATTAAAAGCTCCAATTAGGCAGCATCACTGCATCAGGCTCAGCCAAGCGCTGTGGGTGCTGGGTCATGCAGCGACAGCTTGCCAGGTCCCCTAAGCAGAGCAGGCTGCCAGAAAAGCTCGTGGGCCATATCCTGCCTGATATCCTTGTGTGCCCCTTCCCGTAGCTATCCCATCTCGAGTGAGGGTCTGCAGCAACTACGCGGGCTGATGGATCGCAAATCCCCACTGTCTCCTCTCGCAGGGCAGGGCAGCAGCCAGGGACCTGGAGGAATGCTCCTACGCCATGCAGAGACAGCCAAGAGCAGTTTGGTGACTGCCCCTGGTTTCAAAGCAACACCAGGGGTGTTCACAGCTCAGTTATTCCTGGTAAAAAAAAAATATATACATATACACACACATATATCTATACATACATATATATATTACACATATATATATTACTCCCTAGTGTCACTAGGAAGACAACAGCAGATGCAGTCATCATCCCTGTTCCCCCCCAACTACCCTGCCTGTGCTCACAGGACTCTGCTTTCTAGGGAACTGCACAACAAACTGCACAACAGGAATCCATGATAACCCAAAGTAACTCATACAAGCTGGAAAAATTATTTTCCTCACCCCTTTTCCCTCTTTGGAGACCAAAAAAACCCCCTCAAACCAAACCCGCTCCTGTCTGTAGCTCAGTGCTTCTACCATGATGAGCACCATGGGCACCGTGTGGCCTCCAGTGTCTTTTACGCTGACACAGAATTTCTGGCTTTGGGGAGCCCTGCGGGACAGCTGAA
>VZSC01014167.1:75917-138794 GCA_013398225.1 Steatornis caripensis
GTTGCTGGGGGGGGACTCAGCCCCACCTGCAGAGCTGCGGGCAGGGTTTGGGGCAGGAGCAGAGTCACAGGGTGGTTATAGGGTCAGAGGAGCTGGGAAAACACAGAGTGGTTATCAGGAGCATTGGATTAGACTCAAAGCATAAGGAGAGAAAAATAACAGACGGGAAGACAGAGGATGGTGGTGTTATGGACAGAAACCATCGTTTTGTGGGGCACCCACACCCATGCTGACTTGTGCGCGGGGAAGGGGGAAAGATGGGCTCCGAGCTAGTCTGTCGCCCAGGACCAGCACCGTGCACTCGCCAACACTCACCCTCTGCTGACAATGAGGCGCAGGGCATCCAGGTTGCCGTGGTAGGCAGCCCATAGGGTCGGGGTCATGCCATCCTCATCCGGCGAGTTCAGGTCCTTCTTGGTGGCTTCCTTCAGGAGGTCCAGGTAGCCGTCCCGGGCTGCGCGGTGGTACTGGTCGTTCATGGTGTGGAGCGGTCCCTTGGCAAGCGCATGGGTGCCCAGGGGGGTTCAGAGGATGGGCATGGACATGGCGAAGGGGCAGCTGCCAGGACGGCCCAGCTTGCCTCGCAGAGCTCCGCCGCACCAGGACACCTGAGAAGTCCTGGCTGGGGAGGCAGGAGCTCCTCGGAGCCCAGCCAGCCAGGCTCTCCAGCGCTTCCCCTGGGTCCTAAGCATCCTCCAGCCCTGACAGCTCCTCACAGTAAACCCTTCACGCCCCAGCTCCACTGCACATTAAAAGCTCCAATTAGGCAGCATCACTGCATCAGGCTCAGCCAAGCGCTGTGGGTGCTGGGTCATGCAGCGACAGCTTGCCAGGTCCCCTAAGCAGAGCAGGCTGCCAGAAAAGCTCGTGGGCCATATCCTGCCTGATATCCTTGTGTGCCCCTTCCCGTAGCTATCCCATCTCGAGTGAGGGTCTGCAGCAACTACGCGGGCTGATGGATCGCAAATCCCCACTGTCTCCTCTCGCAGGGCAGGGCAGCAGCCAGGGACCTGGAGGAATGCTCCTACGCCATGCAGAGACAGCCAAGAGCAGTTTGGTGACTGCCCCTGGTTTCAAAGCAACACCAGGGGTGTTCACAGCTCAGTTATTCCTGGTAAAAAAAAAATATATACATATACACACACATATATCTATACATACATATATATATTACACATATATATATTACTCCCTAGTGTCACTAGGAAGACAACAGCAGATGCAGTCATCATCCCTGTTCCCCCCCAACTACCCTGCCTGTGCTCACAGGACTCTGCTTTCTAGGGAACTGCACAACAAACTGCACAACAGGAATCCATGATAACCCAAAGTAACTCATACAAGCTGGAAAAATTATTTTCCTCACCCCTTTTCCCTCTTTGGAGACCAAAAAAACCCCCTCAAACCAAACCCGCTCCTGTCTGTAGCTCAGTGCTTCTACCATGATGAGCACCATGGGCACCGTGTGGCCTCCAGTGTCTTTTACGCTGACACAGAATTTCTGGCTTTGGGGAGCCCTGCGGGACAGCTGAACGGCCCCAGGCAATGCCTCCGGCTCAGGATTCCCAGGCCCTGGGCACCCTCTGCCGTCAGCAGAGCCGGAGCTGAGCCTGGATGTTGACCAAAGGATGTGGCTCTCACAGCACATTGTGCCCAACCGTGAATCTTATCGTATCCCTTGGAACAAGCTGTCAGGGAGGAGGAATTTCCTGCTCCTCTCTTGTGTGTTTTGCCTATCGTGTCCTGGTTGTAGGGATGGAGGGATCCAGGGCTGGAGCCTTCATCTGCCATCACAGTCGGGGCAGATGGGTTTTGGAGAGGGGAAAGGCAGACCCAGCAGCTAGGTGAGAAAGAGGTAAAAGAGTAGAAAAATGGGGAAAAACTGAAAGACAGCAGTGGATAGGGCTGGAAGATAACCAGCAGAGAGACGGAAAAACAGAGAGAAACACAGCTTAGTTTTATAAGCAAGAAAAATGCCCCAAGGCAGACCGGTGGCCCAAAAGCAGTCCTGAGTGCACCCACACAAGCTGCGGTGATTAACCCCTGGGTGACTGACACGGAGTCACCGTTCTGGCTGCCTGGGGACACCCGTAAGTGCTCCAGATGGAGGGCCCACTCCCATACACTTCGCTCACGTCAGCAGATTTGGACTCACCCACTCAGCCTCTCAGGACGAGCCCTGACGGGATGTAGTAAACATCGAGGTATTTGGCGATGGGATCCTTCAAGATGAAAAGCAGCACAGTAACGTCTGCAATTCATTACCGAGGCTATTTAATGATTCTTGGATTATTACTAATTAAGCTTGTTACGCGTATGGTGGCTCCCAGGGGGAACTGGGAGCATTGCCCGAGGCAGTAAACTCTCTCTCCTCTGTTGCTAGCTGTTAAGGACAAAAGAGGGAGGATAAATCAGTGTGCCCAGTGTAGCCCAGGGAGACTCAGAACCTCTGGCCTCTGCAAAACACCACCATTACCAGCTCAGATTCACCGCACGGGGGGGGATCTGGGCTTCCCCTAGGAATGGCTACAGACAGAGAAAAGATCAACCACTCACCCCAAAGAGGAGCTCAAAGAGGATCAGCAGAGGCCTCACAAGGCAGACCCAGTGCTGCTTGTGGCAGCATGGGAAAGAGACACAAAGTTCTCCCTGGGCTGCAGAGTAAATCCTGAGCTCTTTGGTCCAGCCCTAGACTATTCAATATGGAGTGACGCCTCTCATTCACGGGCTCTCCTCCCAACAGCATTAACCCTCAGCTGAGGCATCAGCTAAACCATGACTTCACCATTCCAGGGAGTTTAGTTTGATGCTGTCCCTGTTGTTCTGCAAGAAGGAGCAGAGTAGTGAGTGGCACGAATGGGACTGAGAAACACACAGCAAACTGCCCCATCTCTGTGCTTGCTCCAGAGGAGGCATGCAGCGGGGACATGACCAAAAGAGGTGTCCTCATGAAGGAATAAAACTTGTCCCCATCCACTCAGAACTACCCTAGGGCCTCCTTATCTCCCCTACCAAAATATAACAGCAAGAGTAAAAGAGTTCTTGAGCAAAAGCTCTCCCCTCACCTGGCAAATCCTTGAATCCCACGTGCGCTGCAGCTTTTTTCTCCTTGAAAGGAGAGAAGTTAAGCTCCTGAGGGCCAGAGAAAGTTGATCCCACACTGAAAAGTCAAACGCAGCCTGTCAACAAAGGGAAACATAGATTCCCATCCTCAAATCCTGCCTGGTCTAATACTAAACCTTCCTCATTGCTGGCACCACAGGTGAGAAAAGATTGAGCTGCCCTTGGCACTGAATAGATACAGATACAAATTTATTCCTTTTCCTCAAAAACATTCCAGGCGTGGAGCATAATGATGGGAAGGGTTAGGTACAATATTTATTGTGCTCAGTCAACCAGAAAGCCAAGCCCAAAACCACCAGCAAAGATAAATTCATCACCTAAACCATATCAAGGGAAGAGATCTCGTGCCGGCAGCTAAATGGGTTTGATGGGGTGGCTTTGCTCTATGGTGACCGTGACCCTGTGACCGAGCGAGCGGTCTGTGCCATGCTTAGTAGTGTTGTCATCTCGTGCCCTCCCCAGGTAAATAACCCTTATCACCTCATCTCTCTCCTACTTCCCCAAAATCAGCTATTGCACCAAATGGATCACATGAGGTTCTCTGAGAATCCCATGAAGCACCGCTGTCAGCTCCAGACATGGTATAAATCACAGAGACATCCCAACAGGTATAAATTCTTCGGCTGAACAAGCTGCAGCAACGGGGAAACTTCTCTGAGGGCCTGGCAAGAGAAGAGATTTGGATTCCAGGCAGCAAAACAGGTTGGTGGAATAGCTTTGTTTGAATAGTTAATTTGCTTTGTTTCAGGCTTTTCATTGAGAATCAATGACGTCCGAAGCTTGGCACAGGCAAGGGGCTTTAGAGGGAGTGACAGCGGAAATAGCTCGCATCCTTCTTGCGGGGACTGGTATAAACCATGACGTGATGTCTCAAAGACTCCCAGGGCTTTCTTACCTTTCAGTGGCCTGTTCCTCAGCCAGGAACTAGACGTTTTCTCAGAATGTTTAGCGGTTGACATTTAGAAATCAAACCACATTGGCCGTTTGCCCCAGGATATCTGATTCTGTGAGTGCTTTTCTGGTGCTCTTCCAATATCTTGCATCAATAAATACCTAAACGTTGTGTGACAAATTAGGCTTGCTTTGCTAAACTGACCTGGGATCTCCCCATGCAGAAGTATCTTAACCAAGAACACAGCCCTCAGGGAACCGGGAAGAGAAAGGCTGAAAATCAGCTCAAACCCTCATTTTGAGCTCCTTGTCTCAGCCTTCCCCGTTCCTCTGATGCGTCCTCTCCTCATCATCACATGTCCTGCTCTGGTCCAGCCCTAGACTATTCAATATGAAGTGACGCCTCTCATTCACGGGCTCTCCTCCCAACAGCGTTAACCCTCCGCTGAGGCATCAGCTAAACCATGACTGAAGAGCCCGTGTGGAAGGACAGCGAGATCAGACACCCCAACTCCAGCATGGGCTGCGGACACAAGGATGACAAAGCCAGCCTGGCTTCGAGCCAGATAGCGTCTTTCAGCCACCAGCCTCATCAGGCCCCCTCCACCCCTGCCTCCAAGGAAGTGTGGAAAAAGGGCGGCCGCATGTTCTCCATCCTGCTNGCCTTCCCCGTTCCTCTGATGCGTCCTCTCCTCATCATCACATGTCCTGCTCTGGTCCAGCCCTAGACTATTCAATATGAAGTGACGCCTCTCATTCACGGGCTCTCCTCCCAACAGCGTTAACCCTCCGCTGAGGCATCAGCTAAACCATGACTGAAGAGCCCGTGCGGAAGGACAGCGAGATCAGACACCCCAACTCCAGCATGGGCTGCGGACACAAGGATGACAAAGCCAGCCTGGCTTCGAGCCAGATAGCGTCTTTCAGCCACCAGCCTCATCAGGCCCCCTCCACCCCTGCCTCCAAGGAAGTGTGGAAAAAGGGCGGCCGCATGTTCTCCATCCTGCTAGCTGTGCACTTGGCCCTGCTGGCCTGCACGCTGGTGAGCAGCGGGGCTTTTGAGAAGATTGCTGTGCACGATTACGATGTCTTCTTCCTGCTGACTGTCATGATGCTCATAGTCATCGTATGGATCATCTTCTACCTCGCTGGCACCTCCCGGTGCCCAGACGCCATCCTCTGCAAAGACTCCCACGCTGGCCCTGTCTGGCTGAGAGGTAGGAGCTCTCGAAGGGCTAGGACTGGAGGTGAGATGCAGGGTGGACAGTTCATGGGGGCATTACAAGGGAACCAGCAACCATCTGGGGCACAGCCTCCTCCTCCTAGGCTGGGGCATGGCACCATGCTCTGCTTCAGAAGGTTAGCCCCTAGTCCCTCCAATGGTTTCGCTGCCAGGTCTCCCTTTATCTGCACAGGCTCTTGGTACTTTACACCAGGGTCCTTCCCAGCCTTGCCATTGCTCTTGCAAGAGCTGTTAGCCCCAGTCAGAGTACAGGGTTGATTGAAAATCCCTTCCAGCCAAAATTATNGTCTGGGGCACAGCCGCCTCCTCCTAGGCTGGGGCACGGCACCATGCCCTGCTTCAGAAGGTTAGCCCCTAGTCCCTCCAATGGTTTCGCTGCCAGGTCTCCCTTTATCTGCACAGGCTCTTGGTACTTTACACCAGGGTCCTTCCCAGCCTTGCCATTGCTCTTGCAAGAGCTGTTAGCCCCAGTCAGAGTACAGGGTTGATTGAAAATCCCTTCCAGCCAAAATTATTGTATGATTCTGTCCATGCCTAGATAATTTGGGTGCTGGGAGAGGGAAAACAGAGGTAGAAGCAAAACCTCTCTATGGCAATAGTTCCTCTTCTTCCTCTCATCTATCTGCATTAGCCCACATGTGCATACATCTGTCCAACCACAGCTATTTTGCTTCCTCAACAGGAGGCCTGATCCTATTTGCCCTTTTCAGCCTTGTCATGGATGTGTTCAAAATAGGCTATTACTCGAGCTTCTACAGCTGCCTGTCTGCAATCAAAATAATCTACCCCATTGTGCAAGCAATATTCGTGGGCGTGCAGGTGAGATGGTTGTGCTCTGACTCGGGGAGGGGTAGAGAGACAGAGCCACCAGCAGAAGGAGCTCTGATCTCGTGGACATAGTTCAGCTTCCCCTGCAGCAAAGCAAGTGGCTTAACTCAGCCCCCACCCAGCCCACGTCTTCTCCCTCCAACCACAACTTCCAGCCGTGGCAACTCACTTTAAATCAATGCCTTAAACTCGTTCCCATCCTGTGACATTTTGGCTTATGCCAGGATGGCTTATCACAAACTCTAAGCAGCCCCCAGCCGGCCAGGTCTCCTTTCCCATGGAAAACAGAGGCGGGAGGGCAGGGCAGGAACTGCCTCACAGTTTGAAGTCCCTGCACAGAGGACCATCTGCTCTGGGACAACACCAAGGAGGGAGGAGGTTAAACGGGGACAAGTTAGACGGCAATAGGGGCTGGCCATAGGCAGAGCAATGACAGTGGGACAGGGCAGGTGGACCAAAGAAAGAACATACCAAATCCAGCAAATAGCCAGGATCATGGGCTAGTAGGCTGGGCCCGGACAGACTCAAGTGAAAGAGGCTCCAGCTTGCTCTCTGTGGAGCAGGGAGATCCCTACTTCAGAATGACGTGATTTGTTTTCTTGCTTTGTTGGAAATAACAATCTCTTCTCTTCTACAACAACGTCTCCTTTGCCAGACGTACTTCCTGTGGATCTCTGCCAAAGACTGCGTCCACGTACACCTCAACGTTACCAGGTAAGCACTGCTGCTCTTTCAATCCCGCTGGTCCAGAAGACCTGGCCCATTGCAAACCCACTCCACTCTCTCACACAGCTAGGATGCAACAAGGGGATAATCCTGTCTCCCTTAGTGTTGGCCAAAACTAAACCTGATGAGTTTCCATCAAGCCTTAGATCCCAGCTCAAGCAGTTGAGTTTTACAACCTATGGATCTAGCAGCATTGAGATTCCATTCAAGAATACAAGCATTATTCAAAGCAGATCAGTATTAAATAAATAATTAGCATGAAATAAAATGATTCATAGCTGACTTTTGCTTTCCTGGGGAAGACAACAACGCGGTGGGCAAGCCTCAGGCTAAAACAAGACCTTGTCCACTTTTGCAAGACTGGATTGACTGGAGACCAACCCAGACCTATTAATCTATTCACAATTGAAAAGCTCTTCCAAAAACAAAATGAGGAATTCGGCCTTGCTAATACCCATAAGCATAAACAAAAGATAGGAAGAGAGAGAGAGAGCAGCAACGCAAGGGTCAGGATTTCTAGCCTTGACTACCAGAGAGTCCTTACACCACTTCAAGCAGCTCCCACGGTCCCTCTGAGCACATGCACATCTGTAACATGGATAGGAGCAATAACGCCTAGAGCCATTGCTTTAATCTCATGACGCTTCTTCTTCTGCAGGTGCGGCTTGATGCTAACACTGACTACAAACTTAGCGGTGTGGATGTCAGCAGTGACAGATGAGTCCGTTCACAAAGCACATTCGAAGTTGAAGAAGAACGTGACAGAGGAAATCTTCAGATGGCTCCTGAAAGGTAACCTGCCCATTTCTGCAGCTGTCTATCTCGTTCAGGGGTGGAGCCCAAGAGGTAGAAACTGACCTGCAAGTCAGGTTTTATCCCTTTTCAGAAGGCCTATCCAGAGCTGAAGGTTCCCTTAACAGAGCTGGTATGTTAAAAGCCAGGTCTTAACGTGCGTTTCTTAACCTGTATCACAGAGCAGTCAGAAAGGCGGGAGGCCCCGTGCAAATGGGATGGGAATGAAGAAGGGAAGGAAAAGGAGAGTTTTAACCTGCCACCTAACTTCTTCAGAAAGAACACGAGCACCAGAAAGCTGAGGTTGAAGTGTCCTTGTTTTCAAAGTGGTCACATATTCTTCTGTGCTTGGTCTTGTTTTTCACTGACCCTAAGTATTCAGTCCTTCAGGGCTGCTAAGAAGTGCTGGCTCCTTGTTTTAATACCACTGCATCTGTGTGGTTTTATCTTGTTGCAGTGGGAATGAGAAGTACCTCAGCAGAAGCATGCAATTGCAACAGCCAAACCTGCCAGATCTTCAAGAACGGCTACTTTTGGCTGTACCCCTTTAACATTGAGTACAGTCTCTTTGCCTCTGCCATGGTCTATGTCATGTGGAAGAACGTCGGACGCTTCATAGACCACCACTCCCACCACATTCACCACCTGAAGTTCAGGCTTTTCCGAAGGACCTTCTTTGTAGGGATCGTGTTGGGCCTCATCATTCTGGTGAGTGGTTTGGGAGTCCTTATTCTTTATGAGGTGCAGGTAAATTCCAGCACTGAATCCAGCAAGAAGAGCCAAGCACTCACCATGTACTACATCTTCAACATTGTTTGTCTGGGCCTGATGTCTCTTGTCTGTGTTGGTGGATCTGTCATCTATCGATTTGACAAGAGAGACATGGATCGGCACAAGAACCCAACCAGGACCCTGGACGTGGCCCTGCTGATGGGTGCAGCCTTGGGGCAGTATGCTATTTCTTACTACTCCATTGTGGCCATTGTAGCCAGCACACCAAGGGATGCTATCAGTGCACTCAACCTCACCTATGCCCTCCTAATGATTGCCCAGCACACCTTCCAGAACATCTTCATTATCGAAGGCCTTCATCGGCAACCCCCCAAGGAAGACCACAAGCACGATTCTCACCAGAAGGATCTCTACGGACTCACCTTTGTCAACATCAATGCAGTGTCCCTCCGTGTGCCTGACAGTGACAGCACCTTGGCTCCTAGCACCACCCCTGGCACTGAAGTCATCCATCCTTCTGACCTCGGGCGGCCCCTCGCCACCCCCAAGAAGATGAACTGGAGGAGGAAGCTCTTAAGGGAGATCTCCATGTTCCTCCTGCTGAGCAATATCATTGTGAGTACATGCAGAGAGAAGAGTTTCTCAGGGTGGGGGAGAGGGAAGCAAGCACAAGGGAGAAGTGTCTGTGAAGGAAAGGATGCGGCCCATGCAAAAACAGCTCCTTCTGTGCCTCCGCTATATAGAAAGCATGCTTACTTAAATTTGTACGGCTTAATAGCTGCAATTCCCTTGTCACTTAAAAGCAAGAGCAACTGCTCTGGAGTTAAAATGTTTCAGGCTACATGGACAGAGGCTGTCACTTGTCACCAGAAAATCAAACAATAAAACTGGTAGGTAAAAGAGAAGAATCAATTTCAGTATTTGTATTGAGCATTAGTGGATATGTAGAATAGCTTATTAAAAGCAATAAAATACATTAAACTCTTCTCTTACACCCCCAAAGAAAGAGTGTAAAGTGACAAATACCTGGGGTGAAGCCTAGGTTTTCTCGAGAAATGGCGGCAGGACTCTTCTCAAAACCCATGGTCTAGGAGCCCAGACCCTGATCCCAGTCACTGTGAGGAGAAAATTAGCACTGACAACTTCAGCCGGGACTTCTACTTTCATGAGCAGTCAGGGGACTGCTGTTCCCTGCAAAGGAAATGTAGGATTATAGCTGCACCTCCAAAGAAGCCAAGCCCACTTTATGTCTCCAGATACCCTCCAAATCCCCAGCTAGTCAGTCACATCATGTCTTCAAACCCATTTTACACATCAGCTCACAAAGAACGGGCTGACATCCCCATGCAACCAGATACACATGCTGGCTGGGCTTCTGAGCACAACTGAGGCTGGAAAGACCAAGCTGCTGCCAGCTCAGCCCTACCCCTGCTTGCTCCATCCAAAGAGTTTGAACAGGCCAGGCTCACGCTAGCACACAACAAGCTCAAGTTCTTCCCCTGGCGAGTGCTTCAGCCCTTGGTTCAAGCCTGTCTTTGAGCATGAATTGAAATGAGGCTTAGGGTACAACACTAGACCATACTTGATCTTGATGTAAACACAGGCTCGTGGCATAGGTCCCATGTTCAGAAGGCCACTCTTTCCCCATCTCTCCGTAGCTGTCATTGCAGGTGCTTACCGTACCACGCACCTTTCTCATTGCACTGTTATTCTCCTGTTTCCTCAAACAGCTCTGGATCATGCCAGCATTTGGTGCCCGGCCCCAGTTTGACAATGACACAGAGCTGAACTTCTATGGCGATTCCATGTGGCCGGCCATCGTGGACATTTGCCTGCCCTTTGGGATCTTCTACCGAATGCATGCAGTGGCCAGTTTGCTGGAGGTCTACATCGTGTCCTAAAGAACTCTCTTGCAAGGAAGATGAGATCCTGCTCATCCAATCCACCTTCTTCTTACCCCAGGGCTGGGAGACTGCCCAGATGTCCCGAGGGGTCCCCAGCACTGCCTGAATCACAACCCCCTGCAGTGTTGGGACATTTATGAACTGTCAGTGAAGATCATCCAAACTTAGTCCAGATTTTATTTTTGCTACTTGTGTGCAGGTGTGCGTGTGTGTGTCTGAAGTTCTTAAAGCTTCAAAGAAAAAAGGAAAAAAAAAAAAAGAAAAAGGAAGGTGTCCAGAGTAGGATCATGGTAGTTACCCTTGGTTCATGCAAAGAGACTCACCTTCCTTCTTAAAAGCCTGTTCACTCCATGCCACTCATCGGGTGCTCGGCACTCATGGACAGTCAGTGACTGCCTGCACACAGAGACTCGGTGGGTTTGAGGGAAGGCAAAGAAAGGGAAACCACTTCACCTCTTCGTATGGCCAGTCAGAAACCACTCCCCTGCAGAGATGTGAAAAACAAACTGGTGACAACCAAAGGCTTTGGGAAACACTTTAATGTTTCCTCTCTGTATTGCCAGTTTATACTGCGTCTCTTGATCCTTCCCTGTATCAGTCCCTGCTGTTTTCCTTCCTCTCCAGGGAGGCATCACTGCTGCGGAGGAGCTGGTCGCCTCTACGGGAGAGCTGCGCATGTGGCCCTGGGCTGGCCCTGATACAGNTGGACAGTCAGTGACTGCCTGCACACAGAGACTCGGTGGGTTTGAGGGAAGGCAAAGAAAGGGAAACCACTTCACCTCTTCGTATGGCCAGTCAGAAACCACTCCCCTGCAGAGATGTGAAAAACAAACTGGTGACAACCAAAGGCTTTGGGAAACACTTTAATGTTTTCTCTCTGTATTGCCAGTTTATACTGCGTCTCTTGATCCTTCCCTGTATCAGTCCCTGCTGTTTTCCTTCCTCTCCAGGGAGGCATCACTGCTGCGGAGGAGCTGGTCGCCTCTACGGGAGAGCTGCGCATGTGGCCCTGGGCTGGCCCTGATACAGAATTGCTCTAAGCACACTTTTTTCCCCAGTTTTCCTGAATCAGGGCTCAAGAACCATAAAGAGCGTATTGGCAATGCAGTCTGGGGAACGGTAAAGAGATTTGGTTTTCTTTTTTTCTTTTTTAATTTTAAATAGATCATGATTTTTTTAATATATGAACATTTTTGTATGCAAAGTTATTTATTGATTTTCACTGCAACACTGAACTCCTGAAGGGACCTTCTGTGCCCTACAACACAGAAATCAATCCAATGCCACAGCAAATTTGATCTCCCATGCTCTGAAGGGGTGCTTGCGCTGCACCCTCAAGCCTGTGCAGGCTTTGAGGCCGTGAAGCACAGCCCCAGCACCCAGGCAGCCCCAGCACACGTAGCAGTGGGCCCCCACGCAGGTTTCTGGGTGCCTGAAGTTCTCCGTGAACAAGTGTATGATTGAGGGGGCTTTCAGAGCAGGACTCCTGGGCTGCAGGAGGTAGAAATGGGCCCCTCTGCTGTACCCAGAGTCCAAGTGGAGCCTCAGAAAGCCCACGCTGCCAGGCTGGGAGAGTACACGCAAAAACAGCACAGCTGAGCTTTGTCTGTACCCTGAGACATCAGGGTTTATGGTTCCAATAAAGAACAATGCAATGGTGGCAGAAATCACCAAGCCTTTTCCTACGGACGTGTGTGCATCCGCCAAAGAAAAAAAAATAAATGGAAATCACGCTACTTGAAATGGAGTGATGCGATTTTCCACCTCACGGCCCGGGCTCACGCATTTCCCCTCCAAACCTAGGTCCCTAAACCAGAAGGGACCGGTACCTCTGGCTGGTCTGACACCGGCCTGCCTGCCAACAAGCCTTTTCTGAGACGGGCAGAAGAGGGTAAGCCCCGATTGCCCCTGCCTCCGAGCACTGCGCTGATGCAGCACCTCTCGGATGGGTCAATCCTTCGCTTCCTGAGCCTGGGAGCAGCGAGGCAGCCTCCCCCAGCCCCACCAACCCAGAAAAGGCCTGGGTCTATTTTTACCATCGATCTGGTAAAGATATGATCTCTCCCTAGAAACTTTACCTTTCATAAAACAAAAGCCTTATTAATTTTAGCTGCAGGAGCCACATGTTAAGTCAGAAGAGAGACATAAATTGTCCACAGACGTCAGTCTTACGTGCACCCCTACACATTGTTTTAGCCTAAGCTCCTGAGCTCAGATGAGAGCAGAAAACACTTTTAATCACCTGCTCTGTTCCTGGGGGCACAGCGGGTTTTCCTCCTACGCACTCTTGCTGGTGCCTGGTCCCAGGTTCCCAGGGCTGGGCGCACTGAGCCAGGCACGGCAGAGTTTGACCTGCTCTTCTGTTCTGGACAGAGACCGCAGGGGCACTTCTGCAGCTAAATACACTCAGGATGGGTGTAACGAGAACGCCACGACAGCCCAGGCATGATACAGGCAATAATCCCAAATCAGCCACTCCGGGGTGCCGGATCAGCAGGAACCACAACATCCAACTGCAAGCCATCACATTGGGATACACCAAAACGCTCTGGGGACAGCACAACATCAGCAAGGGCCCCTTGCCAACCTGAGGCATCTCCAGGTTGCAAGTGCAGGGACGGCAGGGGTTTCCGATAGAGAGCTGCGTTCTTCTTCTGCCCTCCAGCCACACATATGCATCTTGGGAGAGGCAGCAGATAGGGAAACAGCCATCAGTGAACCCTACCTATACACCCAAGGAAGGAGACAGAGGGAGAGCGAACACCCACAAGCCCAAAAAGTGAAAAAATAAATCCCAAACCCTAAGAAAAGCCCCCTGGGTTTGCAGGCTGCACCTTGCCTTGTGCTGCAAACCCATCCCTCATCCCCAGCCTCATCACCTTACCAATGCATCCACTTTCCAGCTGCTGCACTGACAGGTAATAACTTGACCCAAAATTAACCAAACTTGACCCAGTAATTAACCTGATCCAAAACATGGGTCCTGCTGTATGCTCAACGATTGCCTCCATAGAAGGTATCAGCTCGTGGTCAGTTACTGTGTGAAGAGAAGATCTCCAAGGCTGATGGAGATCAGTCAAACAACCCTGCACAGCTCCTCGGCGCAGCCAGCATCCCAGGCGTGTCACCCAAACCGGGGTGCACCCCTGGAGCAGGTGCTGCCGTGTCCTAGTGACATGGACCCATGCCCTTGGGACCCTACAATGCAGCCGACCTGACACTGGCTGCTCCATCACTACCCCCTTCAGTACAGACCCAGGACGTACCTCCTCACAGCCCAGTTAAACAGAGAGACATCTCTCACTGGTGGAGAGCTTTATGGGAGGGGAGAACACGCCAAACACAGAGTACTTGTGTAAGGTGAAGGGGTCCTGCTACTCAAGAGCCTCTTGGTCCTTTGTACGCACAACCTCATGACAGATCCCTACAGAAAGGCACTGCTGTTAGCTCCATGGTCCACGCCTGGAAAGAGGGAAACTGAGGCATGGGAGCTGGGTGAAGGGAAAGTCTGTGTCAGAGCAGAGCACGAAGCTGGGCCCTGAGGCCACTGGCAGCATGCTGCTGACTGCTGCTGCCATTGCATCAATTATGGAGCAGAGATCAGATTCGCATTAGGGGATGGGGAACAGCGACAGCAACTGCCTGGGGGTGACTGTTTAAATGACAGCTGTTGCAAATGAAGAGCTACAGGAAACCAAAGGGCTGCCCTGGGGCTCTCGCATCTTGCCAGGGGCTTCTGGTCTTACTGGCTTTGGTATAAAAGCCACCTTGGCCTGCCAGGATGCTGAGGAGGTGCTGTGCTGCAGGGGTCTGGTGGGAGCACTGAACGCCACCAGTAAAAGTCACTCATCAAGGGATGTCAGAGTTAAGAGCACAGCTCTGGCTGAGCTCAAGGTTCTGCAGATCTAGCTCCAGGACTTGAGCCACTGCACGAGTGCCAAAAAGGTCCCGATCCAGACCCCAGCCTGAGGCACGGGGCGCCAGAGCCAACAAGGGAGAACAGCAAGAAGGGGATGAGACAAAGAGCAGGAGGTCAGAAATCACTGCTCAGAAAAAAGCAGGGAAGGCCATAGCCAAGGCCAGAACTGAGTCATCATCCCACCGCTACCAGGGTTTCTCATCCCCTCCTCTGCTTCTTAATCATCTGTTATTTGAGGGCGAGTTTTGTTTTATCAGAAAAAAGAAAAGCACCTTTTATCTGGGTGATTTGCTCTGAGGTGTGTCAGGGACAGGGGAGGAATCCAAGTTAATTATTACCTGTCAATGCAGCAGCTGGAAAGTGGATGCATTGAGAAGGTCGCAAAGCTGGGGATGAGGGACGGGTTTGCAGCACAAGGCAAGGTGCAGACTGCAAGCAGAACCAGCTCAACAGTGTGCCGGGAGCCCGGGCAGGAGCTGGTGGCAGAGGAGCACTTCCCAGGGACCAAGGCAGTGATCCAGCCTTGCTGACCCAGCAGCAAGGAACAGCTCAAGACCGGCAGGAGGTCAAAGCAACCTGTGCCAAGGGCCAGCAGGGAAAAAGCGGAGCCATGCTTCATGGGTGGAGCCAGCACTTACGGGCAGAGCTCACCCACTCCTGCAGTGAGGGGATGGAGCTGGGGCGGTGAGGTATGGCATACCCTTGCTCAAGTTGATGAGGCTGCTCTTTGCAGACACCCTCAAAAGGCGCTCACTCACCAGCCCCACGGGAGACGTCACTGACGCGGTTATCAGCGGAGGAGAAGGAAGGGTGTGGGCTGGCCAAGGAGTCGCGAGGCGCACGACATTCCTCAGGTGGCCTTTGGGCAAACACAGCGGCTGGGCACAAACCTCATTCCTCCCCGGGTCCTGTTTACAGATCCGCTTGGCCCAGCCTGGGTGTTATTACTGCTAAGTGCACAGATAACGCCATTAATAAGCACACTGCTGATAGCAGAGGAGCAAACATCACTCCTAACGTTTCGCAGCTTTCTCTCAGCCTCTGAGTAAAGGCAGCTTCTGCAGGGCAGAGCAAGGCAGTGACTTATGCAATTGATCCAAATCCAAATTGATCCAAATTGGTTCAAATCATCCTCTCCCTTCCTGCCCTTCTCCTGCACGCTTGCTCACTTAATGACTTGGTTAAACTTGTGTCAATACATTCAAGTTAAACAGCTGCTCTTCTTCAACATAAAGGCCAAATTAGGAGGATTAACCACTCTCCCAGGGCTCTACAACTCCTCTGGGTTCAATCTCAGCTCCAAAGCCAGGTGAGGGCAAGTTAGGCTAGGAAGGATACCTCATCTTTGCAGCCCTGATGCCCAGTCCCATCAGCAAAACCACTTGGGCACAGCAGGCCTCAGCATTTTACTTTAGGCCCATATTTAAAGGAAACATCTCCAGTTCCACCTAAGTTTATTTACCGAGGGATATATTTAGACTCCTAGCCACCATGTCCCAGCTCCACAGTCACCCCAATTTAGGGCCACTTGAACTGAAAACCAGCCAGGTTTGTTCACGTCTTGCATGTAAATTGTTGGCTTTGTTTACCAAAGAGGCCACCGAATAGCTCTTGGGTGTTCCAGTTCCCTGCTAAGCTCTAGAATAGGGTCTGGACAAAAGCCAGCACCCAAAGGAGAGCCTGATTGCACTCAGGGGATCCCAGAGCATCAAAGCAAGGACATGGTCCTCTCAACAGGCTGGAGATGTTGATGCCTTGGGGGAAGGCAGAACAAATCTAGCCATAGGTATTCATGAAAACCTGCCCAGATCAAAGCATCCAGGCTCCCTCACAGCAGTGCAAGGGTTCGGCCAGACATTAAACATGACTGTTTTGCGGACAGACGTTAAACACAATGGCTGCACTGGCACACACTGGGTGTTCTTGCTTGGGAGCAATGGGCCCCTTTCACTCTTGTTTTCCATCCCTTTCGTCACATCCCCACGCACGATAACCTATGCTCCCCCACCCACTTCTACCCCTAATCAGCTTCTTGGGAAGTGTTTCATGGCTCTGAACTCCTAAGTCACATGTTTGCCAGCTGCAAGAAGCCCAGGGCGTAGGGGTCCATCCTGGGATGCACAACCAACTTCTCTCCTTCCACGGAGAGGTCCATCCTCTCCTGATGGACCCCTGGGCTCACCAGCTCAGGTAGAAATGCCAAATCCTCATTGCCAGCAACAAAACCAGGGGGGTCAGCCCATCACAGAGTCCCAAGACAGAAATCAGTTTGCCCTGCAACAGGAGGGGGAATGGGGACAGCACCAATTGGACCTAAAGCATCCCTGACCCCCATGGCTGAGCCTGTGGGGTTTACACACTAGGGTCCCGCTCTGAAGTCGGCATTAACAGGTCACAGCCCTCACCCCCCAAAGAAGCAAGCTTTCTGTCAGAAGTGCACCAAATTGGAGTAGTCCCTGCATCTAGGCTGGGCCATGAGTTTTGCCTTTTGGGTCAGTTTGGGAATCTATGCCCTGGATAAAGGCACGAAGTAATGGTACACCTGAGACACAAAAAAATATTAGCATTTACCTAAAAACAAGGGAGTGGGGAACTCAAGTGGATTTTGGCCAAAGCAGTGTGGCTAAGCACTCCCAGCACAAGCCTGTGCCAGGAGATTAGCTTTATACTTGCCTGAGCCACGGCACAAATTAGTCACCGCAGCTAGTGGTTTTACCAGTTGGCACATCCTGTGGCGAGGCCGTTGACATGGGGCAACCCAGCAGCTGTGTAAAGGAGCTGATCCCCATTGGCTGCCCTTGGCAGAGCTGAGAGCTTCTCCCTGAGTAATTAATGTAATGACAATAATAGACCCAAAGTAAACAAGGTGGAAAAAAAATCAATGGGCTGGAAGCAGAGGCCACATTCAGCGGGGAGCAGTCTTGACGGCTTCTGCCTACACCTTGATCCGTTGGAAAGACTCACACGCATCCCGGTGGCACTCCAGCAAGTGGTTTAACAGCATCTGTAACCGAGGCAGCGCAGGCAGCTGCTCCCACTCGGCAGGCAGCAGGAGACTGCAGGGAGGTAAGGCCTGGGGCTTGGCTGCTCTCAGCAGCACACAGCTACGGGGTCAAGGGGTTGGGACCACGGCAGCAGCTGCTGCGTGCAGCCTTGCCTAGGCACTTGGGTACCTCCTGATGCAGCATGGATGCGTTTCCATCTGATCCTTCTGATTTTACAGCCTCTCCCTTCTCTCCCCGACCCCGAAGCAGAGTAGTTATGGCCCTAGGAGAAGGGAGGGCATTTGCTCTTGCACTACAAAGTTAGGAGAGTTTTGGAGCCAAATGGGGAAGAGTCTAGGATCAAGCTCTGCTAACAGAAGTGCTCTGAATCCCCAGCGACCAAAGGCAGACAGAGCACCTCAGTGCACGTGCAAAGGTTAGAGGGAAGCACTGAAATTTCAGCCCCTTCCTAGGCAACTTCTCCCCCAAAAGCCCCAATTACATATAATTCCCCTCACCCTCAAACACATCTCAGGGGTGTGCTTTCTACTCCAGCCACCCCCACCGCAGCCAGAGTCACCCCCTGGAGTGAAAGCACCTTTTCATATACTGAATCTATAGAGAGGCTGATCTTGTCTGATTGCTGTACGTGAGCAAGGAGATTTCTCTCTCGTAGTCAATACAATCCTACTGAGATTCCTCCAAAAGCTAGACAGAAAAGCTCCCAGGCTCTATCTGGGTATGTATCTGGGCCAATTCCTCAAACTCCTGTGTGTCAGCATGCTCGTGGCTCTGTGCTTTTTCCTCTGTGCTACAAGAAAACCAGGTGTTAACCCTGTCCTGTGCTCAGCCTTTCTGGGTGGGAGGCTGAATCTTTTCGCAGCAGCTTGGATCAAAACTTACAGACCCTCTTCTCTTCCCTCCAGCTCTGCCACAATTTATGCCACCATACGAGGAGTGTGGTGTAACTCTCACAGCCTAAAAACACAAGGAAGAGATTGGACCCATCAACCAAAATGAAACAGGCCTAAATTTTAGCGCAGGTCTGAGCTTGCTCTGCATTTCCACCTAATCCTTACAGCAACAAAGCAAAAGGAGGAAACCTGAATCCAGGGCCATACGCAGAGGAGGTGTGAAAGGTGAGGATGGGAACAATTTGTTCACCTCTGGTCCCAACAGCTCCAGGTACTGGTGGGGCAGGGCAGAGACATCAAATACCTGTTTTAATGCAGGTGGCTCTGGACAGCTTTTGGCAGAAGGGCCTTTTCCTAGTACCTCACAACGACTCTGTCCAGTGGGGAAACTTAATGCCTAACCTGGGCTAAACACCAACATCTTTTCCCCTTCATCCAGCTTCTGGAGAGGGAAGTGGAAGCTGCAAAGCAAGGGAGGTCACCACACAAGTGGCTTTTACAACCGAGCACATCTCTGCATACTCCCCACCATCCTTTTCACTTTTAACTTCCCCTTTGTTCAACGTGACAGGTGACTCCCTGGCAGATGAGCCATGTCGGGCAACGACTCAAAGCAAAAGCCCTGCCATCACTGCAACAGCAGGTCAGCCTCAGCCCCATCAGACAACTCCAAGATACACTATGAGAAGTTCTGGCTGTACCGTCACTGTTCTTCACTGCAGCAGAGGGACAGGCAAGCTCAAAGAGCTGGGCAGCTCTTCTCAGGGCTGCTGGCCATGAACGTGGTGTTTCTGGGCAGCGCCTTCATCAGCAGTATGATTTTCAACAACAAGGCCATCACGCTGGCAGATGTCTGGATCCTGCTCTCCATCCTCAAGGTCTTGTGCCTATGCTGGATCATCTACTACCTGCTGGGCACCACTCGGCAGCCACATGCAGTGCTGTACCGGGATTACCATGCAGGGTCGATCTGGATTAGGGGTAAATTCTGCTTTTATTTATCATCTCATGCCTTTCCCCTTCTTCCCAGGGCTTGAAAGATAGAGAAATTCTTCCCCTACTACTAAAACAGCTAGAAGGCACAGGAGATGTAGTTAGGGCACGGGGAATCTCCCAGTGCCCTGTCAGCTTGTGGTCAGAGGTTGGGGGAAGACAGGGTCATAGTGGATGCCACAGAGAGGAAGCAGAGCAGCCAGGAAAGTCTTGAACTTGGTTTCCCTTCAGCTTTTAGTCCAACTTTGCTCCGTGGTCCCTTCCCAAAGCACAACCCAGGCATCTCCCACCAGCAGCCGAGCAACTGAGCCTGGTGGGAGAGACGTAGGAAAGGTTTTAGCATGACCACTTTGCATATCGAGGAGAGCTACCACGCTTACGTTCCAAGGGCGTCAGCAGCCCCATGCCGCTGTCATCTGTGTTTAACATCACAGCAGTCCTGTTTTCAGGGAAAGATTCCTGGCTAGTGAGTCACATCCCAGTGACACCCAGGCTTTCCTGGGAGATTTCCTATCAATACTTGCCCCACTTTGTGAAATGACACTTCTCCAAGCAGGCCTGACTCTGGTCTGTTAAGGAGTTTCTAATTAGCATATGGTCTTGTTAACTAAGCAGAGAAGATTAAAGCGAAGAAAGCTGCAAGGTATCTGAGTACATAAAGCTGCAGAGAGGTGTGAAACACAAAAGGGAGAAACAATGAAAGGGTCCTAACTTCTGCAGACTGGTGCTGCTGAAAGCCTCAGCAAACATGCATTCATCTTAGCTTTTCTCCACAAGGCAGAAACCATCACCTGCCATCAGCTTACCTCTGTCGCTCCAGATTGCACAGAAAAGGCCAAAAATCCTGTTCCTACTTTGTATCCAAGCACAAGAAAACACTTGCATTGTCTCAACACCTTAAACCAGCTGAAACATGCAACCAGGTTCAGGAGTCAGGCTCTCCTTTGTCCCTTTCTCTCACAGTCACGAGACTTCCAAATGGGAAGGCCACCAGCTTCACCCAAAACCAAGAGGCATGAGGTCTCCACTCCCAGCCAGGGTCAGATGCTCCACAGACGTGTCTTTGTTTATTTACTGGTGCTTTTGCTGTTCACCCAGGGTCAGTGCTGCTGTTCGGCAGTTTCAGCATCCTCCTGAATGTGTTTCAGATCGGCTACAGCGTAATTCACATCCACTGCAAATCCAGTCTGGAAATTGTGTTCCCCAGCATTGAAATCCTTTTTATTTGCACCCAGGTATTGCATGTTACGCTTCTGGAAGCTCACTTGTTCTCTCTTTCCCGTTCCTGGGAGCCCAAGGGGTGGGAGGAAATGGGGAGACTCGGGAAAGTGGCTGCACATGAGGCATTCTCGTGAGCATTACAGCATCACAGACCATTTCAAACACCACCCACTCACACTCCTGATGTGCAGACAGAGACAAACTAGTAAGATTTAGAAAGAAATCCCTCTAGCGAGACTTGATATACTGTAGGATCCAAAAGAGTTCATTTGGAAGCATCCAAGTAGGCAGAGAGCAGAGGAAATGTCACTTTGCCAGCGAGATGTCTGGGACCCAGCCCCTCTATTTGCTAACACATCCTCCCCAACAAAATCCTTTGTGCGCAAAAGTACCTCACAGCATTTGCAACTCGTTACTCTGCTACCAACCCTCTTCTTCACAGACCCAAAGCCATATTTGAAAAGTAAACTAGCTCCCATCTCAGCAGCAAATACCCACGTATATACAAGACAGAGAAAAACCGATCTCCCAGACACCCCTGTTGGCATTGGGTGCAGGCACACACATGCTGCAGTCACCCAAAGATGCCAGTGCATGCCCCAGTGATGAGATGCAGGTACACGCGTGCCCCAGCGCCACTTGCACAGAGGCAGGTTTGCTCCTGCTCCGACATGTGCCTTCTTGCCTGCCTGTCCCTTCCCACCACATGTGCAGCAGGCTGCCAGCTTCCTCCTGCTCATGACATTATTGTTGTCGATTTTCAGGCGTTTTTTCTGTGGCATCACTCTAAGGACTGCATTCAAGTCCAGCACAACTTCACCAGGTACAAAGAGAGGGGGGGAGAAAAACTGCCTTCTACTCCTCTAAAGAAACTCTTCCTTTCTGCCTGTTCACAATCTCCCTTGCTCCTGCTAGAACTGTCTTCTGATCTTACACAGACTCTTTATGTTCTGTACCACACAAGAACCAAGCTGTGACTTGACCAGACCCATCCTCATTCCACTGACCCAGGCTCACCAGCTCCCTTTGATTTTCACTTCTGCCTTTGACTACTGCAAAGCTTGTTGCTTCCTCCTAACCCCAAATACCTTCCTGCTGCATGGCTCGGGGACCAATTCATTGACTGGAGGCTGAGGGGGGTGGCCTCCCCATTCCTATCACTGGGAGATATCTCAGCCTGCACTCCCTCAACTGCACCCAGACCTAGGCCAGTTTCACCAGCAAGCCTGGCCTTGCCTGCCCTGCTAATTTGCACATGGGAACACACTCAGCCACACCTGTGTGTGCAAAGTCACACGCCAATGCCCATACACAGAACCAGGCACAAATACGCTGTGTTTGCACGCATCCGTGCCCAGGTAAGCAAGAAGCAAAGGGCAGCACCACGTGGCAGGTGGACACACAGGTCATAAACAATCTCCACAGGCAACAAACATACCATAAAGTGCCTTTCTCTTCTCCCAGGTGTGGGCTAATGCTGACCATAGCCACCAACCTCCTCCTCTGGCTCTTGGCCGTGACCAACGACACCATTCACAAGGAGGTTGACTCTCAGCTGCGTGAGGTGGAGCAGAGATTTGCAGGCAAGGCTCCTTTTTCACATCCCTACTTGTGTTAGGTGGAGGCAGATGACCTCTGGGGGGACAACAGTTCTTGATCTCAGTGATTCGGATATCACAACCAGGTCTCCCAAATACCGTGACTTCCCTGTTATTGGAGGTTGTCTTGAGGAGATGGGCTGCAAGGGGAAGACATCTTCATGTGGAGGGTGAGGACTTGACAGGAAACCCTGGAAGTGAGGGCTAGGAAAGGAAAAGCCCGCCATAAATCAGCATTTTTGCTCACATTTATCTTTTCTTTCTAAGGGGGGGGGAAGTGGAAACTAATACTCCAAGCGTAGAGATAGAGGCAGCTTCACAGTGAAGGAAGGGGTGTGTCTCATCCAGCACCTATGGTGTTGACCAGAAGGAGGATACGTATTTGGGAAATGACATTTCCTAAACCCTGTTATTCTGAATTCTCACAACCTTGAGGACTGAGTGGTAATCACTTAACTTCCTACTGTCCACCGTTTCTGAGATATAGAGAGACAGACATTGTGCCCACACACAAGAAACTCACAAAGATAGCCATGAAATCCAGGCCATCTCCCTCTTAATTGTTGCCTCCCTCTTCTCATGCTCCAGGCAATGATACTACTTTGTGCACATGCCCAAACACAACCATCTGTGAAATCTTCCAGAAGGGCTACATCCTGCTTTACCCCTTCAACACTGAATACTGCCTCGTCTGCTGCTCTGTGCTGTATGTCATGTGGAAGAACGTGGGGAGACGCATCAGCCACCACCATGTCCCTCACATCAAGCACAGGTTCAAGCTCCAGGGGGTGGTCTTTGGGCCACTGCTGGGCACCACTGCTATAATCGTTGGGATCTGCGTCTTCATGGTGTACCAGATCCAGGCCACCGGCTCAGCCCCCAGCCGCCAGGTCTTTGTGCTGTATTACTCCTACTACGTTGTGCTCCTGCCCCTGATGAGTGTGGGTGCAGTGATTGGGACAATCATCCACGCCTTGGAAAAAAGGGAGCTGGACACACTGAAGAACCCAACCCGCAGCCTGGATGCGATCCTGTTGATGGGGGCAGCCCTCGGCCAAATCGGCATGTCCTACTTCTCCATTGTTGCCATTGTGGCCAGTCACCCCAGGGACCTGGTGAACAGTCTCATCCTGTCCTATGCCGTCCTCCTCATCTTTCAGAACATCACCCAAAATGTTTTTATCATTGATGGGCTTCACCGGCAGCCCTTTGTAGCAGCAACTGAGGCCAAACACACAGGCCACGCTGGGCAGCATGCAGCGGCTTCAGAGCTACCTGCTGAAGAGGAAACCACAACAAGCAGCAAACAGGAGCACACAGAGATCTCTCCCAGCAAAGAGGAAGAAATGAAAGACGAGCAGAATCACGAAGCCTACAACCAGAGACGAGTTAGCATGCTGGAGCTGGGACAAGAGATCCGGAAAGTTTCGCTGTCCTATATCCATAGCTACTCTCACCTGAGTTGGAAGAGAAGAGCATTAAGAGAGATCTCATTCTTCTTGGTTTTGTGCAACATCATAGTAAGTATTGCTCTCTCTACTGCATCACGGCTTGGCTGAGCCATGACAAGCTGTGATACAGACGTGCTCTTCTTGTCTTTCTCTTGGTCACTATTCCAGATGAGAAACCTTTGCTCACCAAGTTTCAACCTACTGGTGAGGCAAGTCAAGACTTTTTTTTCTGTTAATACCCCACTCTCGTAATTGTAAGGTCTCTCTTCTATCCTAAGAGTCAAATATGGCTAGGTTTCCTGGGCGCAGGAAGGAGACAGGTAACAAACCCTTACATGCCAAAATTTTAACCTCTGAAAAAGTTATCACTCATTAAGGGTGTTTCATGAGATAGGTGGAGAAACATGAGGCACCAGCGGTGAGTCTTTGTAAACATGAGTTTCCAGGACTGAAACTCACCCAATAAAGTACACTGTGCTCTCAGACCTTGAATCAACATGAATCTTCACTGCAGCCTTAATCCAGTGAAAACAAATTGGCCAAGGAAGCAGTGAAGTTCTGTAGAAAGATGAAGCTGGCTGGGGCAGAATAAGGCCATCATGAGGTTTCCAGGAATTCAACAGGATTTGATTTATAGCAAGGAGTCAGCAGCATAACTAGGGGATTTTCCTTCTCTTCCCTGGCGAGGATACTCTTCTGATACTCTTGAAATATTCCTACAACCACTTGAGCCAGTGCTGATATTAGAGTGCAGGTAGGAGACAGTTTGGCATCCTCTGACTTCTGCTTTTTTCCTTACACCTCTTCAGCTGTGGGTCATGCCCACATTTGGGGCTCATCCTGCCTTCGAGAATGGACTGGAAAAGTCATTTTATGGCTACTCCACCTGGTTTGTGATCGTGAACTTTGGCCTCCCACTGAGCGTGTTCTACCGAATGCACTCCCTCGGGGGACTCCTGGAGATCTATGTCACAGCCTGAACCAAGCTCACTCCCCACCCCAGAGGCTGGGGAGGAAACAATGATGCTGAACAAAGATGCAGCAGTAAGCAGAGGATATGCACATGGAAGCTTTTAAGCTTTTTCCCTCCAGCTTCTGCTTTGACTTCTCCTTGCACAACATCTCCATGAGTTTCAGAAGAAAAGGAGGTTGGTTTATATTATCATTTTTTCTCCATAGAGAACAGATTCAAGGCCTGTAAACAAACTGTCTTACTGCTCCAAGGAAAAATGCATGCTGGTACTTTTCAGTAGTCTGCCAGCAGATGCTATATGGTAGCAAGTGGGACTTCACCAGCTTCTATTGAAATCTTCCAGATAAAAGAATGCAAGAGTAGCCTTCAACAAAAGCAACAAAGATTGACCAACACTCCACAGAACCTCAGAAAGCCACAGTCAAGGACCACCAGCCCGTACCACTACTCACCAACCTGCCATCCTGCAGCACAGAAGAGACCCGTCAGTACCAGCCACACTAGAAGCACTACACCCACAGTCATGCAGAATCAAACCAAACGTACACTTTTTATGTGTAATTTTCAAAAGGATCGTTATGCTGGTAGCTGCTTTAATGGTCAGAACCTGCTGTTCCTGGTGCGGACACGTGGCCCTTCAACTTGCGTGAGTCCTGTAGGACCCAGCCCCATGCTCTTGCAGCTCTCAGTACTGGAGCAGGACAGACCTTCGGACTTGCACCGGTTCAGAGCACCTTTTCCCGTTATGGAAAACAGAAGCTACAGGATTACCTTACCTTACTGAGAATAAACACTATTTCTCCTTACAGGCGCTCACATAGCCTCAAGTGAGAAGCATTAGAGAAGTACTATGACTGATCTTTACTCATTGCTACTCGTGCATGATAGCACCAGTCGGTATTAGCAAAGGTCCCACCCTCACACCCAGAGCTAGTTCAAGAGCGAGGTACTGCCAAATCTGCTGTGAATCCCTCCTTGCCCCAACACTTACATCCTCACTGCTGCTTTGCACATCCACAAGCATTTCACAAGGTGCACTGCACACAAGGGAACACGGTTGCATAGCACGGTGCCCGATCAAAGACCCGTTAGTACTTGTTCCATAGGAGATGCTTGCCTTGAAAACACATGTGAGAGCAAGGGGGCTTGGGAATATGGGTCCCAAATACAGAGCCTGATGAATGGAAATAAAGAGATTGAATTTTCATGCGTATCTTGTGAAATCTCTGGGTTTGCTCTGCACTTAAAAGACTAGATTCAAAATCAAATTACATTGACTAACACCACTCTTGTGTTCAGAAGTTATATGAGATTTAAGGGCAGGCCTTGTTATACAATCAATCCATTTTTTGCTATCAGAATCTTTCATGACTCTTAACCAAGGCCAAAGTAACATGGTACAAAAGGCATCTACATTATCACTTCTGTTCCTCTATAAATCAATCCCAGAAGCAGTGTGGGTTTAGAATCAGAACCTATCTGTGGAGATTTTGTGTGATCCCCTAGAAAATCAAATTCCCCTAGACAGTAACAGTGATGAGAGCTAGAAACTCTTGACCACACACATCCCATTCTCCTTATTAGGATTCAGCATTCAGGCAATGATAGCACCCTTCTGTGAAACTAAATGCGAAAATGATTGCATGAGCATGAACTTTGCCCAATAAGTATTTTTACTTAGGCCTGTGTCAACAGAAATATGTCAGGAGAAATAACAACTGGATAAATTAGGCTCCAATAAAGTTAATTATTATTCTCATTTCACTGTTTGTACCAAAGGATCTACAGGAGACACATGCCGAGGTCTGGCCCTTTCAAATGATGCCCAGGATCTCAAAACTTCTTCCTCTTTACTGACAGCCTGGGAACAAGCAATGATGTACTTCATGGGCAAAACCACGACCTGGATTTTATCTGCGGTGTAACAGATAAAACACTGTTTAAGTTACCGAGCTTCCACTGAGCAGATGACTTTGGAGGTCTCCCACGGAGATATAAATACTAAGTTGCATACGTACTACACACAGTAGGGACTGAAAGTGAAGTCTGCTTGTGATCTCTTGCTGGCCAACAGGACGGACTACCTGAATACATGATTAGCAAACAGGAATGAAACCTACCAGCTCCAACTCTTAAACACAGCCACTGTAGATCAGATAAGTGGTGAAGACCCTCTATGTCCTTTCCCAACAATACCCACTTCTAACACTGCAGATGAAGGTAAGAAACCCCACAATAGGCTACAGTAAAAGCACTCTTCCAGGCCAAAGAGAAATGTGGAGTGCAAGGTTTCAGCCCTTTCACTTCGGAGGGTTCTAGTTCTACAGAACTCAAGCTCTGGACTGATTTGTGTCTACCTCCAGGACGGGCAAAACCACGAATGCATAGTTTGTACAAAATTAAAACTGCCTTCAGCTCCTTCACAAGACTGACAGTAGGGCTGGGCACAGTAATCTGAAAGCCTAGTGAGAAGTGAGGTAGCTGTGATTCCTGAATCTGACAGAACCACGCCATGGCAGTTGTCCACCTGCTCCTTTGTCATCTGCCATCCGTGTATGACTTCCAGAGCTCTCCCAGGGCCAGGGACTGTTTTATGGGCCTCAACTGCACAAAGGTTTTAGTACACAATTCACAGTCAGGAGACTTAGTCCTGTTTGATCTAGTTCCTTGTTCCTTTTCTGTACCTGCTAAGGCAGTTACCTTGAATGGTGTCTCATGCCATAAGCACAGAAATGGCCAAAAATGCACAGTTCAGGCTCATTTTCCAGAGTTCAATCTTCATTTCTGATTACAAAAAAATCCACGCACTGAAGAGGAAGCCAGCACACAATCTCCTAGTATCACAAATCACTCCAGCACAAGACAAACAAGATTATAAACCTTTCTCTGGGAAAAAAAAATAAGCAACGAACTGTATGTTTCAGATAATATTTATCTTTCTCTCTGTAAGTAAGCAAATAGTTTACAGTGCAAGTTGATTTCCACAGAACAAAGATCAGACTCCAAACACCAATTAAAAAAAAAAAGGGTTCCAGAGAACCTCACAAAGAAACAAAGCAGAAACGAGAGGACATAAGAAATCATGAGAACCAGCAGATCCATAGGAAGGAAGAGGCAAGCGCATGGGACACAGGATGCCCCATTCCAGCTGTGAGGTGCAAGTGCCACACAATCAGGGGCTAGCCCCACCAAATCACATTCTTATATACAAGACAGATTCCAAATAAAACAGAGACCTCACCCTGTCGATGTCTAAACAGAGATGTGGTCAGGATGGGAGTAGTGCTAGATGGCAAAGTGGACTGGAGATGGGGGTGGGTGGGGGAATAAACCTCTCTCCATTTCACATATTTCTTATCCTTCAGAAAACCATTCAGGCCTTACTTCAGCTTTTAACTGGCCAGGGACACCAGTCCCCTTTCAGTGCCCAAAGGAGGAAACCATCTGACTATAAGCCAGCAGGAGCCAGCAGCACACTAGAGCGACACTAGGGCAGCACTCTCTCTAGGAGAGGATGGTCACGTTGCTATCACTTTAGCTTCAAATCTTAGGGAAGCGTTACAAGACACAGAAGTGTGTGCCATAACTGTCCTCTTACTTCAACATGTGAGACCAGTTTCCATGGAGCGATCTCACTGGTTCTAAACTGGCAGACAGCTCATGGCCAGGGATCCTCCTGAGAGCCTGAATACCGGAGCACCAAGGACTAAGTCTGGCAGAGAGGGAAAGGTCTTAGCTCATGACAGGACCCCTCACATTTCATTGTCCAAAGACCACGCAGGTCTGAGACAGTAGCCACTCCCAGCAGAACATAAAATCTGACTCAAACCCCATGCAGCTGAACCAATCCAGCAACAGCAGGTCTCCCACCAATTCCAGTTCTGGCTTCCCAGACTTCGCATGCTTGGGATCAAATACATTCAAGATCTGATAACCTGGTCACTAGCAAAATGCCCTGAAGAACTGAACTTTGCCTCAGCATTCTCCACTCCCCAGTGACATGGAGATGCTTTTCCTCCAACAACTTCCCTGAGTGCCTCCCTCAATCTCCTGCCCTAGACAGCAGTGTGCAAAAGACTCTTCCGCTCCCTGCATTGCATCAGCCTGCCAGGCAAAGATGGAAGGATATGGTTCCTTTCAAACCCAGGTGACACTGTCCTTTCAGTCAATGGGAGAATACTAAAAGAGTTTAGCAGTTAAGTCTCTTCTCCTTGCTGTCACTGAGCCAGTCCCTTCCTCCCTGTGTGCTCACATGGATTAAGCAGGGCTCTCCAAAGTAACACACGCTCCATTGCAACAGCCCATCATGAAGGACAGACTGCTGGGCCTGGAAGCCAAGGAAAAACTTCTCACACCACACCAAAGCACTGGCTACTACAAAACTTCTGAAGCAGCTTTCCAGGAAAGGCGTGGAGAGATTCAGAACTGAGACACAAAGTTTTCCTTCAACAACTTCTCCTTTCATTTGGATGGGAAAGATTTCCCTAACAATATGCAACTGAGACACCAGGGAGACACCTGCAGCCAGAAGGGATGCCCCGGAAACTTTACGGAGTCACATGAAAGTAACTGCAGTTTCCAAACCCCATCTCCTGCAGAAATAGCAGCTTCTCCCTTGCATCCAATTTACAGCTAGTCTTTTCCAATTAAATGCTGACTCTGACCAGGGCAAGGACAGGGTAAGATTGGTTTCCAAACCACATCCAGGAGCAAAAGAGTAACAGAAGAGCTAAGAACAGTCTGATTTCTAGTGCAACCACAACAATGGACAATCCCTTAGACATCTTTAACTCAAGGTTCACTGTGAAGGGTGAGGGCAGAGAAGTGAGCTGGGGGAGGGATGTCCAAGCAGGTCCCAATTAAAGCTTTAAATGACAGGGAGGTAAATGAAGTGATTGTCCTTTTGGTCTCTCAGCTGGATGTGAAATGCAGGAATAGCTGTGACGAAGCAGCACACAGCAGTCCTTAGATCCAGTGTATTTCTCTTAGTAGAGGTAAGTGCTCTCTTAGACCCGTTGAATTTCAAACAGCTTCACATCTGTGTCATACCAGATAGGGGGATCCACATTCCTGAGAGAGAAAGACAAGAGCCACTTTACTCTCTGTGGCCAGGTACATGGAATTCAAATCTCACAGCCAAGATTACAGCAGCTGGTTACATAGAACACCTTCAACTTTGCAGAAGAGGAAATCACTGGTTGCGAGACAACAGGCCTTAAAGGGATGGCAATATCTACAACATGCCACAAAACCAGAGCTTTGCAGGAAATTTCTGCACCATCCCCTCTAAGTAGCAGCAGAGAATAGAAAAGCTGCCAGTTCCCGAACAAGCAGTACTCCCAGAACAACTCCCTTCGCATCGCCTGCTCAAAAGTTTTGGAGCAGCTGATTCACCCTAGTCTCTTCCAAGGGAACAACATCTTTCTATCCTGTAAATATGAGACAATCCAGAGTTGGCCAAGTGCATGCAATTCTCTCTACAGGCCCCCTAAAAATTTGGAAAAGATCAAGTTAGGCTGCATCCAGTTGGTTTACCTCAAATAAATAACTCCCCACATGTAGGTCCGGAACCACATGGCAGTGCCCGAGTTCGCCTGGTACTTGCGAATAAGGATGGGGTGAGGGACAGGTAGCAGCCCCACCAGCGTGCCATGCTGCAAGAACTTGAGGATCTCCGATTCATCAGTGAGACCCCTGCAAAGAGACAGATCAGGAACATCCTTAGCATGTCCCATAGACCCCCCCCAAAACTGCTGCAGCACAAACTATCAGTCTAAACAAACACAGATACAGAGTTGGCGACCATGGCAACCAAGAACACACACTCTCTCCACTGAAAAAAAATGTTGAGAAGGGATCAGACAAACAAGAAGTTTGGCAAGCAAAATAACATTTTCTTTAATGAGACCGTGACACTTTCAATTATACTTTACAGGCTTCCCCTAGAGGCCCTCCAAATTCAAACTCTGCCAACTTCACAGAGCTATTTATACACTGCGCAGCCCTTTTTCTCCAAAAATGTACTTACTTGTCAATGCAGATCTTCTCCACCTGAGGGACTAGCACCTGTAAGAGCCGCATGATTGTCTGCAGCGGAAGCTTTGACTTCCAAGACATCACCTGTAAGTAGGAAAGCCCACAGGGAAATCAGTGCACTGCATCAGTAGTTTTTCTACAGTTATCTCCACTATCTGTACAACAGATGAGGTTTACAAAAACCACAAAGGTGGTGGATGAACTGAGTGTACAACAGCAATACAATAACTCCTGGAGCACTAGAATCATGAGCCAATCAATGAAACTAGCAGGGCATTGGTTTACAACAGGTAAACCAAAAATACTTCTTTGCAGACAGCAGCAAACTTCTGTAACTTTGACCACAAGTCAAAGACATTCCCCATGGGGAAATCCTGCTCTGGAGGACTCTCTGCCTTGGGGTCAGTGGGAAGGCAGGCATTTCTGCCACAACTCTTTTCCTCATTATTTATTTCCTCTGTCCAGATTCCCTTACCCAGTCAGGAGTTGGGGTCCACTGACCACTGGAAGATGCACTAGAGAGACGCCTTCGATCTCGTCGGGGATGTGATGCCTCCTACCGATAAACATTATTTTAAATAAAACAAAACGCAAATCACACAAGAGTAAGAAATACAACCCATTTTCTGCTGACTTCCCTTAGAGCTTTTCCAGAACACTGTCAGGAAAGACATCTCAGCCTGTCCCTAGAACAGACCAAACCCACCAGAACTTCATTCACTGAAAACCATATGCTTTGATGTAGTGAGTGGCAATATTTCATGGTGTTAATTAGTAGGAACCTGGGGCAAGGTCACAACTCCAGTCACCACTGCTGACACTCTGTTGGAAAAATTTGCAGTGGGAGAGTTAAAACAGGACTGACAAAAGACTGTTCAGGCATGCTTCTTTCTTCTAGCACAGAGACTAAACAGCTGAAGGCCACAGCTTTTCAGACCTCTGTCTACAGAGAACCTCTGGGATTTTCAGTGCCCATCCTGGAATATCTTAAAGGGAGTTTTTCCAAGGGTGGGCTGTGAGCAACTCCCACCTAACAACCCCTGTCCCTTAAGGAACAATACACTCGTACCCCCGAACACAAACACCATCGTTGGTTAGCTTTTTGGAAAGCTGTGGTCATAAGTCCAAGACCCAATTCTCTCTCATTCTTCTCACCATCACTCTGTTTTAACTTTTTTTATACTGAAGACATTATGATCACCCTGGCTTTCCAGGTCTGCCAAGGAAAGTTCCAAATATTCATGGTGGGAACAAAGGAAATAACCCTTTAAAATCACTATCAGTCTCTACATGAGGCAAAAACAAAGAGGCTTTTTCTGTTTGCGATGCACCCTGACCATTCATTACTACAGCCTAGAGCCGACTTTTCTACGAAGCAAATGGGAACAGCACTTCCTTCCAACAGCCATCCTGCACCTCTACACGTACAGACTCATTCACACGTCACTGTCACTGCCAGAAATGGCAGGCTTGGGGCAGAGCTGTGCTGCAATCCACTGGAAGCTGACAGTGCTGTACCAGTCCTTTTCTGACTGCGGAACAGCTGAAGCCAGCTGCTGGACACAGAGATGTAATGATCCCTGATTATGTTTCATGGGCTGCTGGAAGATGAAAACCCTCCTTCTGCAAGTTCTCAGCAAAGATCTCACTTAATGGCAACATAATTAATTGTCTGCTTAAGACATCCTGCTGAACATGGGCCTTCATCTGGTACCAGGGAAGGCCAGGAAGGATAAGCAAAACTGGTCCTAGGATATTCGGGAATTCTGTTCATTGCAGTTTATTCAAAGCCTAAACAGCAATATTATTTCGCAATGTCGGCAGCTACAACCTTATTGTTCAGGCTGTTCAGCTTCAGTGCCATGTCCTCATCAAGCTTCTAAAAATAAAATTCATAAAAACCCCTGATTTCCTTCAGATGACTCCACCCCCTTCCTCTCTCCTCCCCATTCTGCCACAGCCCTTGCCCCCTCACAGCTGTCATCCGAACACTGGCAGCCAGCTGACACATTTAGGAGAGGTAAGATGGAATTACGCTAAAACACGAAGGCTGTCGAACATTTCACGAGACACTTTTGAAATGGTTATGACTTATAAGGGAAGAACATTAAAACAGATAAAGGAAGGAAATCAAATCTGTCATAAGGGTGGGTATCCTATAATTTATCCAATATCTCTTACTAATTTATCTTAACACAGTAGGTTGGAGCACAGAAAGACAACAATGTTCAGATAGTCTGAAACACCAAATCCCTGGAGACAGGTGTGTGCTACCTGAAGCACCATGCGATAGCAGTAATGATTCTCCCCATCGCATATCCCACACCCAGTGCTTTACTGCCCTACACCTCCTGTCTGCTTTTTGGTGCCCACCCCACAAACATTCAGACATGCCAACAGCATTGCTGGAGCCAGGTGGGGCAGCTAATGGGCAACTGTTTTGTCTGAGACCAAAGGCCCACACACGCACACACGCAAACAGAACAAGCAGAGAGGATCAGGGCAGAAGGGGAGACATAGGAGTCTTCAGCCTGCTCCAGTAGATTGCAATGCCTTTGCAAACGTCCCCCATTTGCACCCCGATTCTGCAGTACTGTCTTAGCCAAAAGCATGTTGAGAGCAAAACAGACTGAGACCCCCTTGCAGCACCACCACAGCCCATGGCAACCCATGCTAAAATGCATCATCCCATCTCAACTCATCATCTCCTGCCCAGTTTGCTCCACACCTCGTGAGAGATGGTGTGTCAATTTGGCCATTCCAGAGAAAACTAACAGAGGAAAAGCTGGGAAAATTATGTCTTTCACCATGAGGCAGCCACGCCTCCCTGTGCAAACAGATGCCACGTTCTCACTGCAATGAAATGGCTCAGTGGGCAGCGAATGCCCAAGCAGAGCGTGAGGCAGCACCAGGTGTATAAATGTGGCTGGCCAAAGGAGGTGAGGATGGGCAGGACAGCCCTCATAATACACTTCTGCAAGGTAGCCTGGAGCTTTTTCATACTGGACAGGAAAGGACATGGACTGAGGAGTTAACAAAGAGCAATAAAAGACTACTGCTCCAGTGAATTTGGAAGATTGCTGTTTTACAGATCTTGATGGGAAAAGCTAGCAAATACCAGAAGGCTGACATTGCCACCAGAGCTTAGGAGGCCAGAGCAGCCTTGATTCACAGACTGCAAAGCCTCTGCCTCATCTACATGGCCAAGCAGCCGCCACTCTGAGGTAAAGCATTTCAGCCAAACCCTCATGGGAACACATTTTTCACAACACCAGCTAGCCAGAAGATTGTCATAGAGCTCTCCATCCCAGAAAGGAAGCAGAGGAAAAAAGCAGCAGTCAGAAGCTTCTGGATCAGGAATACATCCTTTTGCAATTACACACTTGCTGCTCTATGAGTAGCTTTCAAGGCGGAGAAAGCTCACTCCTCTAGTGTCCTAGCTCGCGTCACTAGCACAAACATGAAACATCCAAGATGATGCAACAGTACTTCTGAACAACGGTGTTTTCCAGCATCGCTTGTGTGTGCGTATTGCCTCTAATATGTTGCCTTTCTTCAGTGGGCCAACCAGACCTCTCCTTTGAAGTCCCCCATTTTCACACCCTAGATCTTCTCTACACACCAGAGCATCTGGCCTTACCCCACTCCAGGGCTCCCCATCGCTCACAGCTGAGGGTAGGTTACCCTCTGGTAGAGGCTGTGAAGACTCGGGCTCCAGCGAACGCATAGTCCCATCCTCTGACACCTGTGACTTCTCCGTGAGCTTGTCAATTCCTGTGTTCAAAAGAGAAAAAGCTCAGAAACACAAGTGAATTAAATACTCTCAAAAGCCAGCAGTTCTCTGCCCTATGATGCACAGACATCCTATGCATCTGCTGACAGCTGGAACACTCTCCTTTCAACAGGAGAAGCAAGATCTAGCCTTGATTTCACCACCTCAAAGGATTTTGTCTCTAGGATTCGTTTGTCTCTAGGAAAATGCTCCCTGATGTAAGAGGAATACACATTCACATGGATATAGTTAAACAGAGGCAAAAGGTCAGGATTAGGACAAATGGCCACGTGGACACTAAGTCTGAGAGAAGAGAAATTCGAGGCAGTTTACTTTGACATGCTTGTGATCAGCCTGGGCAAACTGATCTGAAATTCAGACAGAGAGGCAGTAAGTTTATTCACAGATGTAAACTCTTAATCTCTCCCACGCCCAGCGAAAGGGTGAGTCCACACCATATCTCACAGAGAAAACAAACCTCTCTCCTGTTGCAAAGGTAAACTAAAGCTGACCTGGAGTAGCCACCAAACTCGTCTTCAGCGTCCCTGGTTCAGCAGGCGCAGCGGGACGTGACCCTTCCATGGAGACCCCATCCTGGGAGTTGGTCCGAGAAATGGGCTCAGGAGTTTTCTTCTTGCGCTGTAGACCTTTCTGGATGGACTGTGAGTCCGTGGGTAAATTGGCCAGCTGGTGAAATACATTCCGCTTGCGGATAACAGCATAGACCAAATTTGAGTTCCCTGGGAATCACAGCAACAAAATAAGCAGAGACGGAAGACTTAAAAGAGCTCTGCCAATACAGTACAGCCCAGTGGGTACAAGAAGCACAATTGTGCAGACCCCACAAGCTCAGAGAACCATATTTCCACCCACAAAGGTAATAGCACAAGGAAGAAAGAGCCAAGTTCAGTATCTTCTTATCCATTAACAAAGCAGTACAGGAAAGTCAGTGAAATCCTTCCTAGGTTGGAAGGCTGACAAGAAACAGCTTAGAGGCTGACATTCAAACAACTGAGAAGAAAAAGGTAAACCACATACTAGTATCTATTTTGGAGGAGAATGTTGTTAGTCAAGATTCAACATTTGTCTTCAAAAGAGCTCACAAAACAAACCAGGGGCATTCCATTTGAAGAGAAACAGGCATTAAATAGGAAAGCCAACAGGTCAGAATTCTTACTGTCTGCAAGGTGGCAGAGAATAGAATGAAATCATCCCTTAAAAAAAAACACAAATCACAGCCACAAAGGCTGTTTTAGGATCTGGCAACCACCACTTGATAGATATCCATTAGGGAAGCAGAATGGCCACTCTTAATTTGCAGTTTTAAAGCAAAACATCAAATTTTGAGCAGGAAGAAATAAGAGTTCTCAACAGGTTAAGGGACCTCACTCTATTATTTCCTCGAGGTAAAATACTGTCATGCTTTTAAGAGGGAAAAGATAAGGCAGTCAGTGCTAGAACTTTGTTTGGCTGGAGCTGTTTCGTCTTCAAATCCAGTGATCTGCCAGAGCAGAACCGAGAGGCACTTCTAAACATTTAAGGAGACAGAAGATGTTTTGCCCCCTCACCTACGCTGCTGAGCAACACGAGTAGTTTCACAGCAGCATCCAGCCAGTCACAACTTAAGCATTACACACTCACTTTCCCTTCTTCTTCCCCTCTACCCATCTCATCTTCTGGGCTGCAGGCAGCTGAGGTTATGCTGATAATTAGCTGCCATCTCATTTTGCTCCAACTCAACCTGTCTGGGTCAGGACCCAATACTGACTACCTACTAACCCAACTTCTCAGTCCTAGGCAAGTCTCCATGTAGCTGCTTTCTACACTTCTCCGTTTCTCTCATCTGGTTGGACTTTCTCTGAACTTCCACCTCATTTTCTCTTGGACTAAACTAAAGCAAACCCATTAAATACAGCAGTCAGTCTCTTACCATCAAACTGGTACTGAATGATGTTGTTGAAAACTTCCAGCAAGAAGAAAACAAGATGGTGGTTCTGGACAGCAGAGAACAGGAACCAGGTGGTGGAAAAAGCCTCCAGGAGATGCAGTAACTTGTTAGCAGCCACCATGGAGAGAGACTTCAGGTACGGAGACACTGTGGAAGGCAAACAAATGAAAACTGGAGAAAGAATCAAGGTGTATTTAGTCACATAAATACACTGCTCTTATCACCCTGCACTTCTGTGAAAACTTCATGGAATAACTGAGCCCAACAGGGTTCCACAGAAACGTTTCCAAATATAAAAAGTTAAATAGAGAGATGGCTTTGTAAAAGCAGGCATTTCTGCTTCTAGAGGGTCTTGTGTACTTTTACACTGGTAACATCGTCTCTGGTGTGCCTCCTGAAAAGCTTACACAACTGGAGCCACCTGGACACTCACTCGGCCAAGGGAAGCCACTGCCACCGCGGGGAGGTAGCACTCCCTGCTGGAGAGGGATAGCACTGCGAACCACCCTCACCAGGCCTTCTGCCAAACGCCCTTCCACCACCTCAGAGCGGGTCCAGGGACTCTGTGTCCCACCCTCTGCCCCATCTGACAGAGCCCAGGCAATAACCCTGCAGGCAGGTCTGGTCTGCAGCAGGCACCTCCAGCACAGTCCGCGAAGGATCAGTTTCCAGCAGCGGTCAGACACTGGTTAGTGGGCACAGGTAGGAGCAGAGGGAGAGGGGAGTGAGAGCAGCCAGAGCTGTCCCCTCTGCGGGTTGCGGTTTCACACCACACACAGTGCTTACCATTCACAACGATGGTGAGCAGGCAGTCAAAGAGAGGCTGTAGCCGCTGATGCCCGCTGGTTATGATCTTGTGAAAGACCTAGGGTAAGGAAGGAGTTCTTGAGCAAGGTAGTACCCCACTGAAAGCACCTTCTCAACCAAAACCAGTGCCACCCCCACACTAATCTCTTCCTGACACCATTCCTTCCTAGGCAGGGCCCTGCACACTCCACAATTACACAGGCAGGGAAGGCTGCTCTCACTGCAGACTTGCGCTTGAGGACTACAGGCTTTCATTTATAAGGAATCCTTTGTGGACGTGATTGGGTTCTACAACACTGCAAACAGAAACCTACTATGAGCTGTTCCAAAATGCACAGGCAGCTTGAGAAAAACAAAATAAACCACCAGGAAGTAAGAAACATCCTCACCTCCAATGTATTTTGACTCTGAACCCTGATTATAGCTGCTTGAAAAGCCACACAACTAATCATTTCACATTTTATTTTAGTGCAAACTTCTAACTAAAATGTTTGTCCTACTTTTCTTCACTATACCCTCAGACATGGAAAGCACTCAAACACCTCCCAACCAGTTCAGACACTCCCAATCTTGGCCTTCCCACCTCTAGCTGGCATGTCTGTAGAGAAGACCTGAAGCATAATGAAAATACCAAGGTGATTTAAAATCAGAATGTAATAGCAAAACACATAGCCTCACCAACAGTTCTGGTGGGCGCATTTCTTCCCACTCCTTCTAGCGGGAATCTCCTTTTGAAGGTTTATCAGAAGCTGCTGAGAGATCCTTCTCTGGCAAATGAACACGAACATGGCAGGACAGTACCACTCGAGGCTGGTACGGCACAACACACAGCTGTTTGCCGGCAGTATTGTGGCCCTCAACACTACAGACTGAAAGATGAATGAAATCTTGCAGCAACCCAAAGCTGTAGGGTTGAGCCTGGTATAACTGGTGTTCCCATTATGACAGACGTGCTCCACACAACTCTGGTTACTTGGGACAGAGTCAGCAATGCAGTCAGGTCTCCTGCCTTCCCCACCTGCAATCAAGTCTGGTAGAAACCACACACCCATCCCACTCATGCCAGTCCCAGAGTCCTTTAGACACCAGTCCAGCACCATCTGGGATCCTGTTCTTTGGGACCATCTCATGCAGATGGAATTACATCTAATGCATATGAACCCTGCCAGACACATCAGCTCTGGTTAACAGCATGCAAAGATCTCACCAGTGCTTGGATGCATCCCACACACCTTCTAGCTACTCAGTGGGCTGCCAATCTAGGAAGGACGAGTATATTAAGGAGGAAGGAGGACTATGAGTTGTGGAGGTATGAAACAGGAGTTCGGAGGGACAGAAAAGAACTGCTGGAGCTATACTCACTATGATGAGCAGATCTGCATGTGTCCCTGTGAAGACAGGGATGTCCATAGGCACTCGTACGGAATACGGCTTGTTCAGTCGAACCCCAAAGTTACGCTCCCCACTGAGAAGCAGGAGTATAAAGACCCCAATGTGCATCAAGCCCACTCGTGCTGCAGAAAAACAAACAACATACCCAAAAACTACACATCACAGTGAGGCCAGTGGACTCCTGAAGACAGAAGGGCAGTGAGGAGGGAGAAGAAACACTATGGGACTTAAAAGAAAAACTGCACAGACCGGACCATTGTGATAAGAGACATCCCACACAGAGCAACCTCCGCTGCCAGGACCACTGTCCTTCCCAAGCACATCTGTGTGGCAGTACAATGTTCAGTCTTGGACAGATCATGCTTTTTTCTTTACGTTATTGATGCAAACCCATCACCGTAGTAGGAAAGATCTGACTTCTTTCCACGACCCAGTGACAGAGTTATGCCTGATTTGCACTCAAGGCAAGGGCAGATTGCTCATTTCTCCCTCTTCATGGGATCAGGGACACAGTTTTCAACAAAAGGACTCAAACCAAGCTGACACATGCTAAGGATCTCCCTTTCCCGTGTCGTGGTATAGACCATGTCCTGCATCTAGTCCGTTACAAGCATCAACACCCAGCTAACACAACCACACTACTCCATGCCCGTAGAAGGCTGGGAACATGCACTCAAGACACTATCGCATCTCAGTAGAAGGGAGAAAGCATCTCAAAAACATTCTAGCTCAACTGTCCAGCACAGACCATCCAAATATTGAAAATAACCAACTTACACTGGTCTGCTCTGGCATCATTGAGAAAATACAAGATTGGAACAAGGATGTCCAGAACATCACTGCTCTTCAGCACAAAGAAGAGGAATTTCTGAAAGAAAGGGGAGGATTTCAATCACAAGCACGTTTGGTTTTCTGCACCATTGGCAGGACTCAGGCCAGGTAGCCTCACACTAATTAGTCTCTCAAGAATGTTAGAAAGGCTGGTGTATGCACCAGCTCTTCAACTCCAGTGTTATTTGCAGAGTTATTGTAACACCTGCTCCTGCATTTACCTCAAACACTGACCTTCAGGAGATGCAGCCTCTCTCACAAGCTCTCCCTGGAACCAGACCCCACAAACCCACCCAGGGAGTAGTACTGTTGACGAGAGTATCACAGAGTCACTGCTAACTGCCTGCCCACAGCTCTTCACCAGGGCTTGGTCCAGCCAGAGCCACACCAGGCTCTGGGCAGCAGGCAAGGTGTGGCAAAGCTCAACAAGAAGCAGGTCCACACCTTGTTGAAATCACAGAGTTTCCAGAAGAGGACAAGGAGTTCCTGATGGAATTGGATCTTCTTGGCAGAGTTTGGCAGGTAGGTCTGGACCAGCGGGTTTGATAACAAGCGCGCCACTCCTTTCAGGATGAACTGGAAATCCTGCCGACAGACCAGGAAAGAAACTGTGGTGGGCCCAGTGCTAATGCAATCAGCATGAAATCAGACAGGAAATGGTGCAGGATAGGAGCACCTTACCTCCTCCCGGTGTATTCTTGAGAGGTAATTCACAAACAGATTGTCAGGTCCGGGAGGCTGCATTCAAAGACAAGGAGTGAAATGCTTACTGGCAACAAGGTTTACTCAGGAAGTCAAAGTGTAACCACTGGCCCTGGAGGCTAGTGTCTCTCATTTCAGCTTTCCTCTCTGAATAATCCACTTTTAAATGCTAGTAGACAGAGCACCTCAGGGAACAGTAAAGTCAGGGGCTTTTCACTTACATGCTCCTGATTCAAGTCAGTGACCAAAACCTAATGGTTTGGTCATCTACAGCTGTTTAGTGACCTACAGGAAAGAAGTAGGACGGGACCAGAGATGGCAGACTGCAAGGATAGGAGTGGTGCTGGGCCCTACAGGTCAACATTCAATGCAAGCTGGTATAAGAGGACCACAGGGAGTTCAGGGGAGCAGCAAATACAGATCCCAGCATCACTCACATCCACATCATCCATGGCCGTGCCAGTGGTTGTGCCATCCACAGTGGGACTTGAACTGGTGGAGTTGTCATAGTCCAAAGTGACAATCAGCACCTGGGCTGCCTCCTCCACCAGGGGCTCACGGTAGTCAGAGAAAAGCAGGTGATTGTAAGGAATCCCATAACCCACCGGGTCATAGGCACAGACAACGTTCAGCAGCGAGGTGAAGAGTGGGAGCGCATGTCTGGGGAGAAGAAAACATTCTCAGAAGGGAGAAGTAGAAAGCAAAAGGTGCTGCCTTGAAGAGGGACAGGCATCTGTCCCCAGGAGTCTGGGGTCACAAAAAAACCACTAGCGTCTTCTCTAATCTACAACAGTGGCCCATGACCAAGCAGCACAGCGACAACAGCTGACACTCCAGTTCCCAGCTGGTCTCCTAGACTACAGCTCAGAGGGAAGGGAAGGTGAAAAAGGCCGTGTGACCTCCCAGAGGAATGCTCTGCAGCAATGTGAAAAAGGGGACAGGACCCTCAAAGCTCTCTGGATTCTGGAAAGACGAAACTGTCTGCCCTCAGCCAGGACTGTGTTCCCCGACACGAGCAACTGCCACCCAAAGAGCTGAAAGTCCCAGTGAGACAATGTCACTAGAGGGCAGCATCCGTCCGCCACCACCACCGTCACAAACCACCCACTGCAGTGCCACGCCACCACCCCCATCACGGAACAGGGTCTACAGCAGGCAACAGGATCTGCTGTTTCCCACAGGACACGGATCAGTCCTGCACTGCATTCCAGTGAGCACCATTCTCTGTCTCTCCTTTTGCTGCTGAGAAACAATTTTCACTAAGCAGAGACGCTAATGGAATGTATGCAAGACGGACAAGGAAAAAGGACAAGAGCCCCTAGATGTTGGAGGTAGCAAGTCCTATGGTCCCCCATTAGGAATGCACTCCATGGAAGAGATATGAAGGTACTCTCCCTGCTGGCACCCACTCCTCCAACCTTCACCCTCACCTGTTTTCTGTAGAGCAGAAGAACTGCACCCAGGGGTTAGTGCTGCTGCTGTCCGAGGAGGGAGGCAGATACATGGCCTCAGAGAAACAGGTCAGCAGCAGCTTAAGCAGCTCTGTCCTGAAAGGAGGGAAAAGTCAAGGCCTGGAGCCATTCAGGAGCAGTAACTGGGCACAGGAGGCACAATCACTTAACACAGCACCACCTAAAAAGTCCTCCCAACAGAAATCCAGTGCAGAGCTCCTAGGCATTTTCAAAGCAGCGATGTTTGGCCAGTTCCTGTTGCAGACACTCTGACCCCCGTATCATACTACAAAAAGCTATTCAAAAGGACACCTGGGGTTTTTTTTCCAGTTGCAAGTCCTGTTAGCTCAGAAAGCAGCAAGGAGAAAGCTCCTTGGGAACAACAGACACCCAAGGAGGCAAGGAGAGCCTGTCTCCCTCACACCCCCCTCTCCTGATACCAGTTTCTTTCCATTCTGTCTTTGCAGACCCTCTTACCTATTCAAGTCATGAATGTAGTTAGGCTGTGGAGAATGAGCAAAGCCCACTCCTGCCTCCCAGATGTACTCACAGCTGTCGATGGAGTGGATATCTTCTGCTGTGTCCTATGGGAGAAATAAGAGGTTGGACCACGGAAGGCAAGAGCCAGTTGACAGTGCTAGTAGCATCCAAGGCAGTTCAGCCCCTCTCTCTAGCAGTAGCAAATAAACCAGCAGAAAAACAGCCAGACACAGATTGTGCATACTCAGCCCCACCCACAGAGCATCCCTTGCAGAGAACTTCTTATCTTCGACAGGTACTAAGCACCATGCAGAATGAGGCCCTTCCTTGCACGCTAAGGTGCACTGCTAGCTACCTCCACTGGGAAGGGTCAAATACATTCTGCTCTCATTACTGGATGCAGCACCATCTCCTCTCCTTTCCTCCTTTCTTATGAAACACAGCCCTGGTCAGGGCTTCAGTCCTGNTGCATACTCAGCCCCACCCACGGAGCATCCCTTGCAGAGAACTTCTTATCTTCGACAGGTACTAAGCACCATGCAGAATGAGGCCCTTCCTTGCACGCTAAGGTGCACTGCTAGCTACCTCCACTGGGAAGGGTCAAATACATTCTGCTCTCATTACTGGATGCAGCACCATCTCCTCTCCTTTCCTCCTTTCTTATGAAACACAGCCCTGGTCAGGGCTTCAGTCCTGCTCAACACCTTGACCCTATCTTAGAGCACATCATGTTGAGTTTACCCACATAATGGTGAGTCACAATGGCTGCACCCCAAAGGCAGGAGAAGCAGCAAATTAACTCTGATTTATAATAACAGCAGATACGGCCGCGACTTGCTTTTCAGAGGGTAAAGCAAGAAGATGACTGCAAATATGTTATTTCTTCTAGCCAGAATCCTCACGGTCCCTTGACAGCTGCTGGCATGACTCCCAAGCTCTTGCTTTGCAACCTGAGGAAATGAACCACAGCAGTTTGCCCTTCTTCTTTGCCATGGTCAGTCAGGTTAGGGTTGATGCAGCTTTGTGGAGACAAAGAGCCACTGAAAACCACCTGTCGACCCTCCAGGAATAACCAGATGTTTGCATCCGGTGCACTTCGCACACTTTGGCTGTCTCTTTTCTGGGGTTTAATTAAGCAAATTCTACCATCTGCCTTTTTTTTCCTCCCTGCACTTGGGGAAAGAAGATCAGAGGACTGTTTCTAATTGCTCTGGGTTCCCACTGCATAACATCCCTCTTCTTCCTCCCTCCCACAAAGGCACTGATCTTAGGACAGCAGGGCTTGAGGTCAACCAAGATGAACTTACCACCCCAGCCATGACTCCCACAAAACCAACACGTTGACAGCAGCTACTACTGACACAGAAGCAACTGCAGCTTCTTCCACAGTCTGAGCTTTTCTGGCCTTGCTACTCACTTCCCACAGATCGGCTGGGGCTCACCTGCTGTCAGGTATCTCACCAAGCTCCTCAGAACAACTCTTGCTGAGATTGGAGTGCCCAAGACCTCCCTCCACAACCAAATCTTGAACATCTCCTGCCAGGCACAGGCTTCATGGAAAGAAATACAATTACATCCACAAACCTGCTTCTACCGTGTGTGACTAAGCTGGAACACCAGGAGGAGACAGCACATTACCAGCCATCATTATAACAGTTCCCCAGGCCTAAAAAAGCAGGTGCTGTTGTCTTCAAAGAACTCAGTCTTTGCAAGTAAGTGATAAAACACATATATCCAGGCACTGTGTGTGACACGACCACCCCCGATTTCTAGTCATAATTCCAGGGCTGACTTCAATAGGAGGGGAACCAGCAAAAGAGTATGGGTCACTCCCAGGTTTCCTTTGCCCATTCCCTCCCAGCTCTTACTTTTTCTCTTTCCTCAATTCTGCTTCAGCAACTGTCCACCACAATCTGTATCTCTGCGGCCATATGCTGTTCTGCCATAAGCATGAGGTAGTTGTACTCCTCTCTCTGCTCTTCACCTGGAGTCAGGCCCAAGAGCACAGGTCAGACCACATCCAGAGAGGGAAGACAGCTAGGCAAAGGCTGCAGAGGCTGCAGGCAGCCGACAGGCAGCTAGCAGCAAGGAACATAAAGCAATCACGATCCCATTGTCTAATGCAACTTGCCCAGAGTCCTGGAAAGCCAGGCTGGCTGCTGCCAACGGAAAAATCACAGGTGCGATGGAGGTGGACTCTCCCAGGAAAAAATGTCATCCCACTTGTGCAATCCATCCCAAGTGACAGCACAAGACAAATCCATCTCTTTCAGCCACATTCCCACTTACTCTTAGCACATACTACATGCCTCTGATCCAGCCTTGCCCCTTCGTCCTCAGGTGACAGATTTTAACCCTGTTTCTACTACCTAGAAACTTCAAGCAAGCAATTGAGTACTCAGGTTTGTCAGGGAATTTTGAAGTCATCAAACATACAGCAGTTTAGCAAGTTCATTTTAAATTTACTTCACAGCTACACCAAAAAGGAGGGCTGCTCGCTTTTGTTTACAGACCAGACCTACAAGAAACACCACAGAGTCATTGGTGGGGAGAGAGGGAGGGAGGGAGGGAGGGAAGGAGATGCACCAGGATCTGTCCTTGGCACACCTAGCAGGAGATCTCTGCTTCAGGGAACTCCTTTGAAGTAAAGACAGTCGCCATAAAGATCAGAACACATTTGTCCTTGCTGCAATGATACAAATAGGGAGAGGAGGTGGAAAGACACAACATAGACCATCTACTCATCCACATCACAACACCTGTGATCAGGCAAACAGCTGCTTCCTGCCTTGCACTGCACCGAATTGCCAGTGAAAGGAACAAGGTGCTAAAGGTCTCTGCTCTGATAGCAACAACAGAAGAGTGGTTGTTTGCCCACACAATCACATTTTCCTGAGGGTTGAGCTGTAGCGCAGGAGCACCAGCCACTCCAGCTGAGACTCACCCAGCTGTCTCAGAACATCTGTTTTAGAAGGCACAACTACCACACAGTGAACCCAAAATGTTGATCAACATTAGGGACTGCAGGTTCAAGCTCAGCAACTCCGTGTTTTCCTGCCTGCAGGTTTGCAGGAAGCTGCTGGGGTTTTCCTACCATGCAGCTAATCTACTTCTATGCAGATAATCTCATGATTCAACTTACCACCGTGCTCCTCCGGTGGCTCTGCACAGTGAAATCGGGACAGAAGAGCAGATCTGCAACAGCAAGGAGCAACGACTCAGCCAGTGGCCGGGCATTTTCATCTTCTTCATCTCCCTAAAAGCAAGAAACGTGGGAAAGTATTGTCACCCTAGGGTTAGCAAAGAGCACAGAGTAACACCAGCATAACACAGCAAGAGAAGATACACTCCCCTGGAACACGCAGGGAGGCAAGAAGTTACAAAGGAACAAGATGGAGAAACACACAAAACCCAGGCAGGAGAGGAAAAAAATTCCCCCCTGGAAGGTGATGACTAAATAAGAACAAGCTCTTTAATGACACCAAGCTGAGCAGACAAAGGCCTAGAGATGTCAGAGAAACAGAAGAGTAGCACTAGACCTTGCCACATGGAGATGCTTGACTTACTGAAGACAAAAGGAAAGGGAACCATTTACAGAGAACAGGGTTTTACAGTCATGAAGGAGGGTGATTTGGGTGGTACAGAGAGACAGCAACAGGAAGAAGCCAGCCAGCAGCGATAAGGTGTAAAACCTAAGTCCTGCAAGGGCTGCTGAGAACAGGACGCGACAGAACCAGGAGAGGCTGCGTGCACCATGCTCGGCAAGGGGCTGCCTCAGCGTGCCACAGCAGAGCAAGTATGACAGCAGAGGGGATTTTGCCGTCTCCAGCATTCAAAGCCATCACTCAAATCACACATGGCTACTCTTCCGCAGCCGTTGCCACGGGAAACCTTGCCGGATCCTGCCTGTCAAAGAACGTCCTGGATGGGAGGGCTTCCCCACCACACACTGGTGCTGGGGGGAAACGCAGGGGGCAGGAATGGCAGGAGCTTATCTGTCTCAGCCAGGCCTCTCTCAGCCTGCGTAGGATACACGGCTCTTAAATCACAGCAGGCAGCTAACAGATAATTGCCTGTGTGACTCTGACATCTGTCTCAGCGACAGCAGGAAGACTGCTGTCTGACAGATCCCGGATGTAAGGAGAGGCCTGGAGATGATGGATGGTACTAGTACGGCAAAGATGCTTTTATTTGGGCTTATAGTCAGAGATGAAATGACAAGCATTAGTGTCCAAGGGGATTTCTTTTCTAAGAATGATCTTTGCTAATATCACCTCAGCTCCCTGCAGGCTCTGGGTACCACCACATCCAAAATGGGTGACACACAACAAACCAAAAGATCTGTACACAATACAGAGTCCCTTACAGGGGAAGGCACCCATGCTCCAGGAGCTCTGCTATCCATCACTGCATCATCAAGCAGACAAAAGATAATTGCAGAGATATTTCTTAATGGTCCAAGCATACCATCATCTTCCCCTTCAGTTCCCAGGGAGAAATCAGCCTTCAGACAGCAAAGCAGCTGCCCCCAGATTAGGCATGATCCCACCTTCCCTAATGTCTCAGGGCTTTATTTGTTATCTCCTGCCAGGCAGCTCAGCCAGCCTTATAGCTGCGTCAGCACATGGTTAATGATTGAGCACCCTAGACCACAAAAGCTCCACTGACATTCAGGAGGTACAATGCAGTGGGAGGGCTCCCAAACCCAACACACATGCACTGGGCTGGATTGCCTTGGGGTGACTCCAGCACTCTAAGGCTGGGAAACTCTCTCCTCCAACTGCTGAACAAGGTGGAAAAACAGCAGTAACAGCAGCCTGGCTGGATCAGCGCACCAGGCGCCCCACGTGTTCCTTCCCAAAACAAGCTCCTCCATTGTTAAGTCTCTCCAGCAGCACTCCCTGGCCCCTGCAGGGATGAAAGGATGCACAACTACCACCCTCCCAATCACACAGATCAAATAACAGGGCAGAGCTAGCAAACACTTCCCTTTCCACGACCCAGAACTTTCCCTTGAAGTGGCCTCAGCCAAAACAGATTAGAGGTGACAGGCAGAGACAGCGCAAGGTGCAAGGTCTGTACTGTACCAACCGCTGCCGATTCTTTATCACCTTCCCCAAAAACACTGCAGTACACATAACGTTCAGGGGAAACCACGCTCTTCAGCACCGCAACGCTGACCTGCAGATTCAGAAACTCGTAGGAGAATGCTCTCTATCCACAGAGCAGGCAGCTGCTGAGAGAGCAAGCAGGCAAATTCCTGGCCTAACTCAACTGTGTTTTCAACACTACTTCTCCTATTTGCAGATCCTCAAGCACTTTCACCCTGTTCCCCCATGAGACACAGAACAGCACTATTGTGCCTGCTCTCCAGACAGAGAAATGTAGGGAGGTTCAAAGACTCCCCTGAGGTCATACACATCACTGACCGAGCCAGAAACAGTACCTAATTCCTTAATCCTAATTCTTTAACCACTCTTGCTCCATTGTGGGCTTCACCTGTCGTGCTAGGCCCCTGGTTAGAACTGTATCACTCGGCTCACAAGAAGAGTATTGAGTCAAGACGCTGAGAGCTTCTCTGGCACTATCTGCTTTACATGTGACATTGTGAAATCAGTGGAAATTACATCCTATTTCAGTCTGACTCGAATCTTAAATAAACTTCAGTTAATGGAATAAGGTCATTTCTGTTTAAGAAAATCATACAGCCTTTAGTACTGTGCTCATGTTCCTTTCGATTCACAGCTCCAAATATACTGGAGAAGCCTTCCCTCACACACCAGCTCTCTCCTACAGCTACAGACCCAAGTGAAATATTCAGATAATGCAGCAACCTGTGCTAAACAAAGTAGCTGAGGGTGAGAGGAAGAGCACCAAGAATGAACGGAAGGAAAATGATTTAGAAGGTGCCACCTAATTTCTGATCAAATAGAAATAGCTGGAATAAAGTTGACCCCAAAACCACCCAGGGTCTCCTCACTGCAGCCTCCCCTTCACCCTCTAGAAAGAGTAAGTGCCAAGAGACAGACCCCTCCTCGGCCAGCCCCAGGGACAGTTGACCAGAAGAAACCTCTCCAGTCTGGGTCCTCAAAGATGTAAGGCAGGATACGGGTGAGGAGCCGGCAGCAGTTCAGGACAATTTGTCTCTCCTTCTCCGTGTGGCAGCCGCTCTCTGCTCCCTGCACCAGCTTCTCCACAGCCTGAAGGAAACAAAACCAAGGATGGCAGCATTAGCCTGGACACAAGTTAGCAAGAGCTGGGCAGGTCTGTCCTGCTGGTCTCACTCTCACATAGAGTTAGAAGCAGTTCTTGGAGCTCGTTTTCTCAGAGTTCAATAGTAGAGGCACTGTTGCCGTTTGAAACACTGCAGAAATAGGGTTAATGAATCTTAAACAGACCTTCTGGAATTTCTACTGTTGTGCTGCAAAAGACCTCACATGCCAGGGCTAATCCATGCAGCACACGTTGTGCCACGTGAGACTGAGAGCCACAGCACCAGAAGGCTCCCTCCAGCACTGCTCCGTGACACCACACACTGCAAAGAGCAGCTCAGATTAATCAGCCGCATCAGGTGTACAAGACACAGGCAGAACCAAGGCAGCAGCATTGTGCTGCATGGCATGAGGCAGGAGCAGAGGAAGATTGCACAGTAACACAAAGTCTGACAGATCTGTATGTGCTACTGGGATTACAGCACAGACCTCTCCTGACTCAGGAGGCAGGAGCTAAGCTGCTGCCTGTGACTATTAGACATACGGATACAGCTCCAGCAGGGTCTGTCAAGGTCCTGCTGCAGAGGAGGGTGTAAGCCAGGTTTCCCCCACTCACCGTGCTGCTCTGGAAAGAGCTTCTGGGCTGAGTCCCTGCAAGCCATCCGATCACCACTGAAACAATGACAGTAGGTTTTTCAGAATAGGATGCAGGCCTTGCCAGGCAGCAACCACAGCCCCAGGAGGCAGCGGCAGGAGGTTTTACCCACAGACAGAAAAGGGCAGCTCCTTCCCCCAGCAGCTGCACCCATTTGCTGTTCCTCCTTGATCCCAAGGGGAAACAGAGGGGGAATAAAAGCCAAAACATTTACCAAGGATTAACCTTGCTGCTTTTTAATTCATGAGGTCATGTGTGCCTGCTTATTTTCATAGCAGCCTGTCTGGGTCACTGACTCTGCTAGCCTGCGTCATTGCCTTAATGGGTATTTAAATGCTGTTTGTGTAGTCTCAGTCTGTCCACACACTACTCTGTGACTGAGCTTAATTATTTTTTCAGGCACATTTATTACTCTGTACAGTCTAAGTCTCTAGCCATGACTGCAAATGACATTTCAGCCATGCTGTTGTGCTCTCCATGAACACACAGCATTGCTAAGTCCAGTGGCACATGGGACAGGTCAGGGCCCTCAGCCTGGCAAAAGCACTGCAGAAGTCTGCAGGCCCCTCTGACCCTGATATACCAAGCTTTAGGGCTCCTGGGTAAACAGCTTTGCACTCATCAGGTCTCCCAACACATCTGTTTACAGTAGGGAGAACAGCCCTTCTTCTAGTCTTGGGTTTTGGGGAAAGAAGACACATAGCATAAAATGGGTTGTGTACTCAGTACAGGTCTCCTCAGCACTTCTCGATTCCCAAGCTGCTGATTGCCAGGAGAAAGCACTAGGGAAGAACCGTTCCATTTTTCCTCATTTTCATATTCTTTCTCAAGTATCTGCTACAGGAATCTGTCTGAGGCACAATTCCCAGTCAGAGGTACCTTCAGTATGATTCAGTATGTCTCATTCACATTTTGTAAAGCAGGAAAGAAGAACAGGACAGCAAGAACCATTTAAAACTGGGAAAATGCCATTCCAAATGTTTCAAATACTACTAATTCAAGGCTACTCTTCACTCAAATCAGAAGCATTATTAACACCTGCACTTTCCCAGGCAGAATAAGACTCAGGCTGTTGCTCACCAGCTTCACGATTTGCCAGACCTAGCAGGGTAGGAAATGTGAGTCAACGTCCCTTGTGCTCCACACAAGGACGTGGCAACACCAGAAAGCAGCACCAGGGATGTTCTGACGTCACAGCAGAAGGAAGAAAAGTCTTAAGATCTCCGTCAAACTTCATCCAGGGACTTGTACAGTGACAATCTCCACATCCCTCTGGGATCTATTGGCTTAAAGCCAGACTGATGCGTGGTGAGGAACAATTAGATGCAGACAAGGAATCGGATGTACCAGCCTCACCACAAACATGCAGCCTTGGTACAAAGTCCCCTAAGCAGGAAGCAGTTTATACAGCAGGCAAAACCCAAGAGGGCAGTGTGAAACACAGGAAGGGGACCAGAGGAAAAAGGCTCCAAAGTGAGCAAACGCCAGCTGTATGTGCTAAACCAGGAGAGGAAGGGCTGAGAGTTACCATCAGGATGAGACAGGGACAAGCAAGCATGTCATGTGGTACAAGGAAATAATATGATACTTGTCTCCCCTTGGCAGCTACAGGGCTATTGATCCAGGGATGCCCCTCTACTAGCACAGAACCAAGGAATAAGACAGCACCAGGCTTACCTTATAACACAAAGTTGCCAAGTTTGAAGGCGATTCTTCTCTCACTGCTCGGATCTCTGCAGCTGGTACAAGAGCAAAGACATCCTGCACTGAAGTGGCTGTGTCTGCCCAGAACTGGTCCCAAAAGGCATCATCTGTTGCCTCCACCGGCTATGAAGAGACAAAAATGGTTACAGATTCAGAACTACCATTCTATGAGGTGCAAACATCAGCGATTATGGCCTGCTTGGGGATGGGACCAGGCACAGAAGAGGACCAATAAAACATACTGGCACTGGTTTTGCACTGCAACCTCTTTGTTACCAGGGCTTTGGCCTATTTGATCTCCCAAACAGAGCATTCCCTCAGTAAGGGGGTGATCAGCAAGACATTTATGTGCCCAACTGCAGACTGGGACTTCCTAAGTCTTTCATGGAGTGAGGCCTCCTGCTTGTCTGCAACCTAGGGTGTGTATTTACTAGATCTTTACCAACGCATGTGGGCCAGACTGCTCTCGTGCACTCTGTCACCTTCAGAGAAAGCCAAGGATGCCCTGAGCATGCACTGGAATTACTTCTGCTGTAATTAAAGTCTCGAGGAAACAGAGACATCTCACATTAGGGCACAAACAGACCCATAGAACTGACAGACCCACCTCAAAGCACTTACGAGTACAACAGAATTGATCTTTCTGAATCAAATATTTATAGGGAACTGGACTCAGTGCAGCTAGTTGCTGCCAAGGCTTTGTTCTTAAAAAGCACTAAGTGTGCAATTCAAAGAGTAAGAAGGAAGGAGGAGATTGATATACCAAAAAAAGTAATCCATTTCAGACCTGTGGTCTGACAAGCCCACACCCCCTCCCCCCATGCCTGGGAACACTTCTCCCCATTACCTTTTCTGGCTCTGCAGATGCAGACAACCTCCTCTTTTACCAGCACTGTTGTCCCCTTTTCACAGTAAGAGAATAAGTGTTCTCCTCAAGCCCACCCTGAACCCCACTGCTAGGGATGCTGGCCATAAGGTTGGTCTGTTTGCCAGACTAGAGCTGGAAAGACAGCTCTGTACAACTGGCTGCAGAGTCCCAATGTTGTCAGCTCCTTTCTGACAGCGTGGCATCTACTTGGAAATCAAAACAACAATGATGACAACCTGGGTGTCAGGGTATACGCGGCTGAGCCAAGCACATTGGATCTTGCTTTGCCTTTATGGCTTTGTAGAGCCAGAGCAGTGCTGGCCATTCAAGGTGGAGCACAGGCTCAAACACACGGGGCCAGCTGTGCCCCCAACCCTGCGGAAGCGCGGCGATGACTTGCCGCTCCCCTAAAGGTGAAAACACCAGTACTGTTTGCTGAGCAAGAAGGAACCTCCATTACGCAACATCTCAGGCATCCAAAGCCTGGGAGCTCTGAATAATCAAGAAAGACTTAACTTCTCAGCCAGCCTAAAACCGAGCACAGCTCTTCCCATCTAAATGCTAATACTTGCTAAGAGATAGGCATTGCCCAAACAAGGCCAGGAGCACTCATCCAGCCCAAGGGGTAGGATAAATACATGCCTATTTATGCCAAGCAGCATGAAAGAGACGGATCCACAGTTTCAGTCAATAAAAAAAATGGAAGCTTTTCCAGGAGTTTCCCCAGCCATGCGGAGGCATGGCAGCAGGCTCAGCAGGTCAGAAGAGCTGCTGCAACCCCAGCCCTTGGCTTGGGGCGAGGGGGAGCCTCCTGCCTGCGATGTGCACCAGCTCTAAAACAAACGGCAGCTCTTGCTAACTGCAATAATCAGCACCATGGGCGAGTCTATCATGTCAGACGGAAAGGGGCAAAAATATGAACATGCATTTAACTTAAACAATTCCTGCCCACTCCCAGCTCTGCCACAGGAAGCAGAAAACTCACCCAGCTCCGTGCTGTTTGTAAATGCAGCTAAGACGCAACGCCAGGGACAGCTCATTCACAGACCTGACACAGAGAAGTGCTGCGTTTCCCTGTTCGCTGTGACCTCCTGAATTGACAGCCACAGTTTTCGAGCAGATGATGTGTCACTACCACCCAAAGGCCAAAAAGTGACAGGGGCGGGCAGGCAGGCTGTCCCCAAACTGGCCCAGCAAGTGACTGCCCTGCACCTCTGCCTTAACGCTCCAGTGCCATAGAGGCTGCTTATTGCTTGTCCTGGCCCTGCCAGCCATGCAATCAAACTGCCCAAGCAATCCTCCAGTCATTAAAAACAAAACCAGAAAACCCACACACACGTTTATGCATCTTCTTAAACTCTGCTCTAGTGCTAAACCCCTTAAACTCTAGGGGAAGGGGGCGGAATTCATTTTATCCTCTGGCCACCAAAGCAAGCTCCCACCAAACCTGTTCCCAAGGGAAGAACAACTTTTTCTGAACGGTTCAAGATCACAGCTCGTCAGAGGGGATCTGCAGGAACAGCCAAGCATATACAGCCTGACTTTCAGCTTCCTGAGCGTGCGGAGGAGCTGTGCTTTTTGGAACCTGAGCATTAAATGCTTAAATGGAAGCAAAGCTATTTTGCAAATCTCATCTCTAATTACGCTCCTCAAAAAGAGCCAAGTATTTGGAATTCGACCTATGTAATGCATGAAACACCCTACACTTCCTACACCCCCTTTCAAACCACATACCACAACCGCATGTATAATTGCCACATGTACCCACTGGCTCCCTGCCACAGCCACTCCCACCTACAACAGTGAGCAGCAATTGCTGCTAATTGGAGATCATGCATAAATAATGGCTCCACTCTCATCTAGAGGGGAAGGAGAAAACCATTTCCCTCCAGCAGGCACAGATCCCTTTACCTCCCACTAGCCCAAGGCCTCCTCAGAGGTTGAACACAGCTGCTCTTTTACAGATGGTAAGAGAACAGCTAAGACGGATTGAAGAGCATGGTCTCCAACTAAAATTACATGGAGACAGAGAAGCATAGCAGCGATTACCCAAGCTGCAACATTGGATACTGCAGCTCCATTAATGTCACGGCTGCCATTTTGGCAAGCAGATTATGCTAAAACAGCATTTCTTTCATTTTTAATAACTGCAGCAAGTCAGCTCCTCATCCAACAGATGGTATCCCATGTACAATCCTGGGACATGGATTCAGTACTGAGTCACTCACAGCCCCCTGTTCTAATTAACAGTCTGGCATCATGAAGCTACTCGATCCACATCATATTCATCTCCTTGATAGAACATTACTGGATGTTTTAAGCTGATTGCATTCTGCACACAGTATTTCTGGAGATCTAAATATCCATTTTCTCATGCTGACCTCACCCAACCTGTATCTAGCTCACAGAGAAGGGAAATGCAGAGACCTAGAACAGTCTTGTTCACCAGCCATGGATATCTTCATTTGGAAATGTCAAGATTTAGTTATAAGTGTCAGTACTGCACATGCTGCAGCAACAAATCCCACAGCACCGCAGCTAGCCTTGACAGTGCTTTAACCAGAAGAGCTCACAAGGAGCTGAATCCTCACCAGCAATGCTGTGAGCTGGGGCCACTTCGGATCCTCCAGATCAGCACAGATGTGTGCTCTCTTGGTGAAGGAGGTGCAGTACACAGATAAGAAAGCGCCTGATGCACCTCCAACACAGTGCAGACAACCAGCTCTGCACCAGCGGCGCTATGAGAACAAGAACGTCATCGTTGCTGCAAGAATCAGGGCATTGGTAGCTCAGCTCTACTCTGGGAGCACAACCAGCACATCTGGAGAGCAAAGGAAGTTCCTGGGCCCCCCACACACCCCACGGCACAGGCTGCTGAAGCTAAGGAGCTAACCGGCAGAGAGAGATGCTGCTGCCTGAACCAAGTTCCCGGCACCAAACGGAAGAGGTGACTGTAGTGCAGAGCGGTAGCTGAGAACACAGTGCGCCGAGCTCAGGTGATGTGACATTTCAGAGTGAGCAAGGAGGGAGATTTTTGCCTTCAGTTCACCTGGGCAAGGTGTAAAGACCTCCCACCTGCATGCTGGCCACACAAAGGCGGAACTAGTCCTACTGGCCACCTCCAGTCTTTGTTTCCCAGTAGTTATAAATGTTGGGTTTCAGGTTCTTTAGAGCACACCATGCACACACGCTGTAGGAGTCAGAAAAGGAAGACGCTTGGTTCGCAAGCATCTTGCCAGTTACTGGATAGAGAATCACAGCCCTGAACGGGCAACCCCCAGGCAAACAGGATACGTCACAGGAAACAGGAAAACAGAGCGGAGCTGACCTTGTCCTATAAACAGGAAAAGGTTCCCAGGCACAGCCTCCCCCATCCCTTACCGTCCCCAGCCTGACACTAGTACCACCTTAACTTTGAGATACAATCCCTCTCCACCTTAGGCAGGGCGAGTGTTTGCACCCTCCTCCCAACCAAAAGCTCTCCGCACTTACACCTTTACATTGAATGCCCATTCCCGACAATTCCTCCACAGGACCCTACCAGAGGGCTGTCCTTAACCAATTCTGAGGTTGCTGCAAATCACCAGCACAGAATCAAGGGGGCAAGCAGCCACTAGTCTCATTCACTGTACTCTCCTTTTGCTTCTTGCCAACACGCCAACTGAGCCTCCCAACAGCCGAGGCAGCGAGGTGTTACAGGGCAGAGACTCCTTTTTCTTGGACTCGACAGCAAAGCGGGTCCCTCAGCCCTCACCAGGGTTTCTAGCCAGTATTACACCAGCTCAGATAGCATGTAACAGCAGCATGCTCCCTTCCACCCCAACTGAGGAAGATGTGGAGTGTAATGACCACAGAGCCATTCACGCAGGACTTGATTGAGCTCTAGGAGATCAGGCAACCCTGCAGGGCCAGCGGATTAGTTTGAGGCAATTCACACATCCTTGTACCACCTGTTTGTGAGCCACTGTGCAACAGGAAAGCCCAAGGATAAATTTTTCAAAACATGAATAACTAGCAAGGTTTCATCCCTGCTGCCAAGCACAGCAGCTCCACACAGATTTTGGAGCAGAAGTGAATTTTTCTATAGGATCTTTGCAGTCCACAGTGCAGAATCAAGGAGAGGTTCCACAGAGGTTCTGTCGCCAGTTTTCTGCTCCCACAGCAGACAGTGTTGCAAAGGAAACTGGAAAATGGGATTTGTGGAAGTCTGGCAGGGAAAGCCTACGACAAAAGCCAGCTGGGTGAAGTGTTAGTTACAGGTTTGCTTTTAAGACACCACCACTGCTTTTGATCAACCTGAGAGACTCGGATACTTGAATCAAGCTTGAATACTACCAGAAATAGGCTACCAGAAACCAACCCCTCTCTAAGCACAAGGTGTACTTTTATCAGGCTCAAATTAACAGCCTGTTGTACTGCTGCATTTCCACATCACAGAAAAAGAAAAAAGACTGGAGCTTGTCCCTCACAGTTGATCCTTCCTGTTTCTTTAAAAGCAGAGGCACAGCTAGCACTGAAATCTAGCAAGATACGTCACAAGATCAAAATTTCTTATCTTCCAGTCAGTTGCTTGCAGGAACCATTTCATTGCCAACTGGCTGAGAAAGGAAGGCACGTTCCCCCAGCAGTTAGGACTCCCAGCTTCAGTTCCCTGCTCTGCCACTGACTAGTTTTCACGCTCGGAATCTACGGTTCCCATCCCCTGTTAAGTAGACAGCATTTTTACAGGCAATTTGGGAGGGCTCACACATTCTCTATAATAAAGCACACCTGTCTTGTTATTAAAACAGCGGGCCCTATCAATTTAAATGTGTGCAGTGTAATGTCATTTATATGTATCACATAAAAATCCTAAGGCCCATTTCTCGATGTGTGATTATAAATATAGCATAAGCCAATTCCTTCCTTCCAGTACTACTGCCCTTTTTTAATAACTGAGATAATTCTGAAGCGAATTTTCTTTGTTAATACTCTTATACCTTAAGAGTTTCTCTTTGGGAATTAAAAAAAATCCATTAAGTCAATTTCATTTGCATCCAGACTTGGTTCAACTTTCCAATTCTGGGCTCCATGGGTGCTACAAGGTTTCAAGTGTTACGTTCCTTACAGATTTATTTAAATTTTTTTTAATATTCACACAGAAACACTCATTTTTTAATTAATGAAAGCCTGGACATTATAAGAACTTATTTTTAAGAAAAATTTAACTTCAGCGCCAACTCTGAACCTCCACTAGTGAGTGAACAGTGCTTTCTGCTCAACCACTTCCTTCCATCAGAGCCTTAGGAAACACCACATAGTGAACGGCTAAGCTCATGGTTTCATGTTTAATGACTTGATGAAAATCTATTTGTCCAGCTACCTGATGTCTGAGGAGAAGGCTGCAAAAAAGGAGACACGCTTTCTGAGAAAGCAAAACATATTTTGAGCTAATAGCTTTGAAGGATTTGACTCGGTCTATTATTGCAGCTTGGTTTTGAATCCACGGTCTCAGGGTCTAAGAGGTTACACGGAGGTTGCTGCTTGTACAAGCTCAGAAGGCTACAGGAGAGTTTGGTCACGCATCCTGCACAAGCAAACACCAGTGCCCTTCTACGGTATGTAAATATGGGAGCGCCAACACCCCACCCTTTTTCCACATGGCAGTTGGTCTCACCTAGACCACAAAGACGTAAAATGAATCCAGCCAAGAATGAAGCTTTTTTCCTTCCTTTATTCTGGGCCCCAGTGAACCTTCGTCCATTAGACACGTCGATAAACCGGGGGAGGGGAGCACTCTCTTCTTGGTTGGTGATCTGAAGGATTGCCTCATACATTATTTGCTTTGTGAACAGCAGACTGAGAAGATACCTACAGGCTTGATTTCCCCCCATCCCACCTTACTTCATAAGCATGTTTCCGAGTAGGGGAAGGACAGTCCAAAGCTGAAGACACTCTGAACTATTGGGCAACCAGAAGAGATTTTGGAAGAATCCCTTAAAACACTAATTCAGCCACTTCTCTTTTTGCCTACGGATGTTGTAGAACATCCACAACTGGAGGTTTTTAAGAGCATGTTCACAGAAGCCATTCCTGAGCAAAGCAGACAGAAACGATACTGCTTAGAAAGTATAAAGACAATTTCTCAAAGGCTCTTCCAGCCTTACTTTCTATGATTCATTTCCCAATCCTAGTCTTCATCTCTTGAATTTTCACAAATTTTCTCCAATTACCCTTTCCTCCTTTGCATCCATACCCTCTTCTTCTGAATTCATTCACCATTGTTAAATATCCTTCTGCCATCACCCCCAAGTTTTCTTAGCAGCTGTTATTCCCTCACCGCCAAAGGTAGATCATAACTACAATTCCTCATTGTAGCTCAGAAGAACCTGAGATGGGATTTCTCAGAGCAAAATCTCTCTGCTCCTCAGCCAGTTGGACACTCTACTAAATTTCTGCCCGTATGCTGCTGCGGTCCCAACTTAAACCAAGAACTAAACTAGCTCCCAGGACACAAACAACATCTGTTAGACCCATAGGCAATCACCTTTCCTATACGCAGTCCTGACTTCCTTTCACTTGATTCCTTTTCCTCTTCAGCTTGCAGAAATAAAGCATTATTTCACAGGTCACAGATGCAAGCTGCTTCTGCTGCAACAGCATGGTTGGCCAACAGCCCTTTCAATCTGCGATTCCCCCGAAACAGGGCAAGGTTCTCCACCAATTATTTGGGAGGGTGGTAAAAATATACAGAGAAGGGGGCATTGCCAAACCTTGCGGTGATGTAAACCTGCAGCTGAATGCATTAGGAGCTGTGGGCATCCCTTACGACAGCAGCATCTCGCTGTGCTAATACAGGACGCTGCTTAGCAAGGCGAAAGATGTCAGAGGCGATGAGTGCTGCAATACGGGCACGGCCCTGCGAGACCTGACAGCTACCCCAGGAGACCGCCGATGTCCGGAGGCAGGGCACGGCCTCGCCGCCTTGCTCCTGCTCCCCCTCTGTAACCGAGTTAGACCTCTGGAGACCCGCGCCCTGGCAGATGGGACCAGCTTGTCCGGATCCCCCATCAGCTCCCCAGCCTCCGGGCAAGGCCTCACCGCGAGAGCCTGGAGCAGAGCCAGCCACGGCCGAAGCCCCCGGCCGCGCTGCCACCTCCGCTCCGAGCCCAGCGGGGCCCCAGCAGCGTGCAGCCCCGTCCCCGCACACGAGGCACCGGCCCCTTCCCTCAGCACCGAGGGCGCCTCGGGGAAGGGCCGGGGGAGAGCGGCCTGGCAGCCCGTCCCGGCTACCCCCGAGCATCCCCGGCCACCTCACAGCGGGGCAGGCCGCGCCTCAGGGCAGGCGGGCGGCTCCCGACATGGCGGCCCCCTCTCACCTCACCCACCTCCCGTCATGGCGGCCCTCACCTGGGTCTTGGTGGTGAGCTGGATCACCGCCTTCCTGAAGTTGAGCTTGGAGTCGGCGCTGCCCATGGCGCAGCCCGGTTCGGCTGCGGCCCGGCAGCCGCGGCGGGCAGGGCCGTCCCCTCACGCCGCCGATCCCGTCTCCCCTCCTCGGGCCGCCGCTGCCGCCATCCCCCTTCCCCGCGCCGGCGGCTCTCCCTGCCTCCCTCCCTCCTGTCAAACGCGGCCTCGCAGGTCCCGGCCCTCCCGCATCCCTCCCACGGCCACGGCTCCTCCTCCGCCGGCTCTGCCGCCCGCCCTCCACCGCCGCCTTCCTCCTCCCTGCCCCAATCCCTCCTCTCTTTTCCCATCTCCGCCTGCCATCCCTTCCCCGCTTCACCCCTTCCCTCTCATCGTCCTCCCGGCAGCCCCTGGCCTCCCTCCATCCCCTTTCCGCCCACACTTCGCTCCCCATGGCCGTGCTCCCCCTGAACCCCCCCTTTTCTCCCCTCTCCATGAGGGCCCACAGCTTTCCCCTTTTCATCCTCCTCCTCCAGCCCTTCCTCACTCTCCCCTCTGGCCTAGGCTCCCTCCGCCTTCCCCCCTCTGCCCCCTTCTCTTCTTACCCCACCTTGGCCTTCACCCCCCCATCAGCTCCCTCTGCCCCACTCTTGCCCCCGTCTTTCTCCCCTCTGCCCACAGCCTTTGTCCTCTGAAGCCCCTTGCTCAGCCGCTCTCAGGCACAAGCCCCACGATACCTCTGTCCAGCCACCACTGAAGAGCCCGGCCGCTCTCAGCAGCCTGGCACCAAGCCCGGATGGTCCGGAGGTGCAGTGGGATGCCGGGGGAACAGCCGGCTCCAGCCTCTCCCTAATTGTGGGTTGAAAGTGGCCAGGAGTAAGAAGGCTTGTAACAAGTACCCTGTGCAAGCACCTTGTAACAAGCTCGTTGCATGTGGTGGCCCATTAACCCTGATTAAATTCTACCCACCTGCAAGGAGAGGATGTTTTATAACCCCCCGGGCTGGGAATTCAGGATTTGGCCCTCACTAAACACCTCAAAGCAGCTCTTTGAGGTGATTCAGTGTTGCCTTTGAAGCTCTCCTCACTCTTTGCACTGAGCAGCTCTATGAACTGCAAGCAGGTCTTCTTGGGGACGCCGAGTTACATTTCACATGCTCAACTCTGCAAACCTCCTTTCTTTAGAGGAACGGAGGTAATTCTAATCATTTTGTAAACAACAGCAACGTGCTGGCTCTTCTTCTGGGGCAGACTGTGGGAATTCTCAGCTGTTGGCATATAACCTGTACAGAAATCACCAATGTTTGTTTGCACCCAGTGACAGGTCAGATCTGAGATATTCTTGTAAAAGCTACAGGAAGAAACATTTTCACAGAATTGTATGTCACCTGGCTTTTGCTGTCAAGCAGCCTAGAGCTTTGCATCCAAGCATTCCGTATGGCCATACAATATGGACAAATTATGATAATTTGTTACTAGGAGTGGAATACTTTTCACAGGCAATTATTTTTCAGAGGTAAGATTTTCCCATTTCCATATTGAAATTGCTCTGAAAAAGACCTGAGAGCCAGTCAGCGATGGCTTTCTCCCACACCAACTTTGCTGAGTTATAAACATCAGGTTAAGAGAGACCCCTCAACACTGGTCTGCAACTGCATTAAGGCAGAAGACNGTTCCGTATGGCCATACAATATGGACAAATGATGATAATTTGTTACTAGGAGCGGAATACTTTTCACAGGCAATTATTTTTCAGAGGTAAGATTTTCCCATTTCCATATTGAAATTGCTCTGAAAAAGACCTGAGAGCCAGTCAGCGATGGCTTTCTCCCACACCAACTTTGCTGAGTTATAAACATCAGGTTAAGAGAGACCCCTCAACACTGGTCTGCAACTGCATTAAGGCAGAAGACTTTCGAGGCAGTCACTGAATTTTGGGAGTATGCAGATGTGTATAGAGAGGTCTTTGAGGAGAGAAGGAAGAGGAATCACCTACAATTTCTCTCTTATTCCCTGCTTTCTCTCCCTCTTCTGCTGCTGTGCATGAGAGCCGAGTACTAGCCATGGCTTTAATCATCCTGGGGCTCTCAGCTGCCTGTCACTGCAGGATTGGGCAGAGTTTTCTGACACAGATCCCGTCTTTCCTGAATGCACAGTCTGCTGCTCTTGCGTAAACATCTCATACTGCCATTTCAGTAGGTACCACAGCAAGGTAATGCAATCACGTATAAATCCAGGGAGCTCAATCACACAGAAGGGGAAAAAAAATCATCTAAACCCACTGTCACATGAGTTAATTTGGACCTTAGAGTCTCTGATGGATTCCAGGGCTGACAAGAACAAATAAACTCCCTTGGACCAACCTCCACACTAGCAAGTTAAGAGAAAGGCCACCTTCTGTAACCTGTATTCCCTTAAGCTGAAAAGTGAGTACCAAAATCCCAAGTCTTTTCTAAACTTGTTTGTATGTAACAGACATTTCCTCCTCAGAACTCCACAAATCCTGATTTTGCTCAATTTTAAGCTCCTTCCACCTGTCAGAAAGACATAAGAGTTTGTCCTCAAAAACAAGAGAGCATCAGAAGTGCTGATTTCTCCTCAGGACGCAAAACAGGGAGAAGGTAGAGGCAGGGGGAAGACAGCACGCCAAAGCGATGCTGTGGGGCTGTTCGTGTGGGGTTTCCCCTTTCACAGCCCCAGCTAGGGACAAGTGACAAGAAACACCCCCACCTTGAAGAGCAACCCATCCAAACCCACCAAGGCGGAGAAGGCACTGACATCCCCACTGGATGTCCCCAAACTTGCCCAAAGCCACCGAGAAGCCCACGGCAAGGCCAGGACGCCCTCCGCATCGCAAGCAGCGCCGGAGCAAGCTCTGCTCCTGGCTGATCTCCCCAGCCGGAGGCATCAGAGCGAAGGGGACTGCGGGGCAGCTCCCCCGTCCCGCAGCCCGGGTCACCCCAGCCTTGCCAACCCCGAACCCCGCCGCCTGCAGCCCCACGCCCGCCCCGGGGCTGGGCGGAGAGGAGGAGGAGAAGGGGGGAGGAGGAGGAGGAGGAGGAGGAGGAGGAGGCGGTGGCCGGTCTCGCCTAGCCTCCCCCTTCCCTCTCGCCGGCTTTCCTTGCAGCATTTCCATGCTAGAGGTCTCCACCGAGCTGCGGAGAGAGGATCTGCCTGGCTGCGCCGGGCCCTCTTCCTTCCTTTGTGCATCCCCCAGCCCCGGGCAAGCCGTGCCCCCCAGCCCCGGCCGCCACGTCCCCGCTTCATCCCCCCGGTCCCGGAGCCTCCGCCGGCCCTGGAGGAAGCCCCCCCACCCCACGCCGGGCAGGCAGAGCCGAGGCACCGGGTGCCACGTCGTGCCACCCCCCCGCCCCTTCCCAGCCGGGCCACCGAGGCCGCATCGCCGGCCGCATCCGTCCCCGCATCCATCCCCGCACCGCATTTGAGGCGGCGGCGGGGTCCCCTTCAGCGGATGCTGCGCATCTCCCCGGGCCGCTGGTGCTAAATGCTGAGCGCCGACAGGATGGAGGAGTTCCACAGCGAGGAAGAGGAGCCCTGGTACGATCAGCAGGACCTGGAGCAGGGTAAGGATGGGGACACCCCGCAAGCTGCCAGGGATGGTGGGCCAGGGGGATGCGGGGGCAAATCTCAGGTGCGGGAGGGTGGGATACCTTCTCTCAAGACTCACATTTGCTTGGCAAAGCCAGCGCCTCGTCCTGCAGCGGCGCCTCTGTGGAAATCACGGCTCCGCCACTGCAAGCCACTGTCCTGGCCTTGGAAAGTTTAAACCCAATGGATAGAAGCAGGGAGCCCGGATCTGTCCTATGCATCAGGGGGGTAAAAAATTGAGCGTGTGACATCCACAGGGAGGCTGGCTCCCCAGAAAACTTGCTGTGGGCAGAATCAAACATGGGTAGTTACAACCTTGCTTTCATCTCAGAGCAGTTGCAGGTAGAGTTAGCAGGCAAACTAGTTAGAAATTCATACATTGGAAATAATGTGTTGCTAAGCTGAGGATGCTGAAAGTGTTTCCCAAAAGCTCTTGCTGTCCAAGCCTAAATCCAAAGGGATCTTCAGCTTTTAAGTCACCTAATTACTTCTGGAGATTTTTCCAGTCAGCCATAAAAGGAGCAGAAATTGGGATGGAGGGGGGAAAAAAGTCAAGGCCAAGTTTCAAACAGCAGAAATAGCCTTGTTAAAGGATATAACATTCCCTTGCGTGGTTTGTTTTGAAGTAACTGCACCTACGTTTGCACTAGTTCTATGTAATGTTTATCCTACAGCTGGACAATTGGTGACTATGGGTATTTGGACTTCTTTTTGTGGTTTTTTTTTTTTTTTT
>VZSC01014167.1:138954-162101 GCA_013398225.1 Steatornis caripensis
TTTTTTTTTTTTTTTTGCTTATCTTAATATTTTGAGTCAACACACAATAAGTAAATAACTGGAAGTCGTCCCATTTCAGGCCAGTGGCCCAGGAGTGAACTGAACTGATTTGTCAACATGTAGGGAAAACCATTGCTACCTAAATACAGCACGCCCCCACTACATTGCACTATAAGTACAGTACAGTTATATATTTGCTTTAGCCAGCTGACCGTCAGCAGGGACATGCGGTCCAGCTGCAGCACCTCTGCCCACCATCGCTCCAGGACATTAGGTCAGGATTTAAAGTTTACACAAGTTCAGCTGCAGGGCAGAGGCCCAGCAAGGAATGATAACCAGTCCCCCCCACCCTGGGATTTTTGCAGTGGTTTTGTAACCCAAATTTCTCAGTTAACAGGAAGTATCAATAGCTGGATACTGGGCCCTGTTCTTTGAAACACAGCCCTCAAATTAAGCCAGGGTAGAGCACAGAGATGAAGCTACAGCTGAATAAACAGGGCAGCCTTTGAATGCTTGGAAATTCACATTTCTGGGTGACGTCTTCCCATGGCTCACAAGGGGCCTGGGCACTGGTCCAGGGGCAGGATGCAGGCTGAGGAATGGCAGAACTACAGATGAATATAGGGAGGGTTGAACAACATGGGACCGATGGATTTTTTTTTTTAGTCTAACACTGTCCCTGGTGTCAGGTTCATGAGTCAGCACTGGCACCATACAACTGGCTCATAACAATAAAAAAGCACCTTCCCACTGCAGGACAGGTTCCCAGCTCTGTCCTGGCAGCTTAAATGCAGAATAACTGCCTCCAGATGATGGACTGATGCTGGGGCTAGACTCCACCTTTGAGCACAAATAGGAGCTGAAGAAAACACAGACCCAAAACAAAGCCCAGCTGTGGGGTTTGCAGCCGCCTGTACAAATGGGGGCTGCACAGGCTTGCACAAACTCAGAAGGAAAGATGTAGAAGGCTTTAACTAAAATCAGCCAACTGAAAAGCTCCTGTAGGGTAATTACAACCGTAATTAATTTGCATGGTACACAAAGCATCATGAAGGACGGCGCTAGACTTTGTCCACATGCACTGTGCCTTTGCACTACAGCCGTAGCAGTATCCAGAGGTCTTTGGTGACAGCACAGCCGTGAAGCTGCTGATTTAGAAATGGGGGGGGGTGGAAGTACAGTGGAAGACATCCAGCATAGCACGATTACAAGGCAGTCACGGGCCGGCATTACTAAGAGGATCAGCATGCCAACAGCCCAGGGTTGCACAGAAACCCACGCCTGGCAGCAGCACCAGGAAGGCGGAGGACAAAAGCATGGGCTTAAAGACTGTTCCTTGGGAGCAGTGGGGTGGGACAAACGAGAAGCAACCCAAGCTAGGGGAGCGGACAAGGTTCTTATGTGAACCAGTTGGTTGCTGGGCCTCTATCATCATTTCACAGCATCAAATATTTATTACATTTCCATCCAAAACTGTTTGCTAAGCAACGGATGGCTTAACTGGGAGCTCTGTGACGATTATGTTAATTAACCATTTTAGCACCACAGAGGAAATCATGCCTCCAGCTCCAGTCCGAGCACCTGTTACTTTCCTCCCCATCCTCCACAGAGCTTTGACTTGCTGAAGTAACAGTTTTTTTCAAGAAAATAAACACCAATTGCTCTTTCCCCACCCTGAAGTGTCCACAGCAACTGACTGCATCCATCACATGCCTTGGAGGCAGCAAGATCTGGTCCCCAGCCTCAAGGGACCAGCCTCATTCAAATGAAGATGGTGCCTTTCAGATTCCTTTACCTGTTCCCTGGCATGTTGTAAACCTGCGTGGTTTGAGGCGTTCTATCGAGACACCTTAGCACGTAGAAGCAGAGACTCAAATCCCAGCCAGGAGACTTAATGACGAGGAAAGAGCAGTGCTGTCCTCTGAGGTGATTCTTTCTTATGATGTTTCCTCTGGGAAGGTTTGTTGATTTGAAAAAAAGTGGTAAAAATGGAGCTCAAATTACTTGGTAGCATGGCTTTGCTTACTGACAGGCTTTCTAAGCATGAATAGATATCAGCAGTGCTTCGGTTGAGCCACAGCCTCACTTTACATGGGCTGGGAAATCTGTGCCACTTCAGTGTTAAAACAAGAATACAGTGCTGGCGAACCTTTTTCCAGCCACTGAGAACTGATGATGTGGCTTCAGTTGCATCATACCCTGTGCACAGGCTGTATGTGCAGCCAGACCCCGAGAGAATGAATGAGCTAAAATTAGAGAGTCTGAGCCGCGCATAAGTGGGTACACCTTTTCTGTTCATCAGAAGCATTTGTGTTCAGAACAGCTGCGTGCCAACTCAATCGCATCTGGATTCAAACAGAGCGGAGGCCAGAACCAGCAGCTACCTCTGCCAGCCACTTCCAGCCTTCCTCTCCCCAGAGCAATCTCTTAAGATGATTCCTCCTCGCAGCCCCCCCACCGCTGCACTCCCTGATCTTCCCACCCTATGCCCCGGCACCATTCAAGTATAAGGCAAGGAGCAGAGTGCAGCCCAAGAGGAGGGCTCTCAAAGCCACCCTTGCGGTTCCTGGAGCCTACCTACAGCCTAAGTGCTGGGATGTTTCCTCCTGTGTAAGTAAAAGCCTCCCCCTGCTCTGAGTTCGCCAGCAGGACCAGAGCTAGTACAAGAACCAGCACATGATCTCATTGCCACCGCCAGACTGATAATCCTCTCCTCCCGGGCAGCCACAGGAACGTTTGGGCCAAACCATCTGCAATGCAGGCTTACGACTTGATGGCTGTAACCTCTAAAGGTCTCCAGATTTAAGTATCTTATTTTAATTCCTCCTCCTGCCAAGCATCTGATTGCTTGCATGCTAAGAAGGAGAATGACACAAGGTGCTGAGCTTGCACCATTCCCAACTCATCCACGTAAAGTCACAGGGCCACCAGCGTTCCGGTGAGCATCCCCTAATGCTGGGATGAACCCAGGGGACCAGTGCTAGAACCCGCTAGCGCCCGTACCTGCCTGTTTTCCACATCGCCCAGCCTTCATGGGGTGGTGCATAGAGCTGGTCCATAAAGCTCGCCCAAAGGATTCGCCGCACTGGGGAGCGAGTGGTACCTCCAATCCTGTCCCTCATGATGTCCAGCTCAGGAGACAAGCCACACAGCTTGCCTGCCCTCCAGGACAGCAGCGGTTAACTCGCTATCCTTCCTCCCCAGCAGCAAGCCAGAAGGACGGAGTTTTGCCTGCAGCAGCTGAGCCACTTACTTTTTTAGCAGTGCAGTACAGCAGATAGCTTATGGAAGGGGGAAGTTTTCAGTGACTAATTGCTGAGCTGCTTGGGAATGACAAGAGGGACTAGAGAAGTCACAGGAGACAAGGAAATTAGATAACAGTTAGGTGTGTCTGAGGAAGGGATGAGAGCTTCCAAATCTGGGAAGGAAAAAAACATGTATATATAGAAGTATGTTCCCAAAATAAAAATTCCCCTATTACGTGAACACAGCAAGAAAACAGGGCATAAGAGAATCCCACACAGCAACTTCCAGGATCTCCCTCCTGGTCTCTCACAGAAATTCCTCCCAACATCTGCTGAACCCCAGGCACATACTTCCAGCTGTGGGAGGGAGCAGAATTAGAGGAACTGTTGGAAAGGAAAGAAGCTGCAAAGGGGGGGAAAAATATTTTTTTTAAAAATTTTTTTAAAAAAATCAGAGTTTTCCCGTATCTTCCATCCTGAAATGAGCAGCTAACAGTGGCATTTCTCCTTGGCAAAGCCATGTGCGAAGGATTTACGGTCCGAGTCCGGAAGGCCATTCCCCCCACAGCAGCCCTGAGCCTGGGGGACTGGGAGCCAAGGCAGCAGCGGCTAACACCCTGCACGTGGAGGCTGTCCCCTACCCCTGCATTTTCCAATCCTCTTTCCTTCCTCCTGTACCAGGCAGCGCTGGGTGGTGACAGGGTGGATGCGCTGACTCAGTGTGACAGTCAGGAACCACTTAGAGCTGTGACAGCACCAGGGTCCGATCCTGCTCCTGCTAAAAGCCGTGCCAGTGCTCAGGCTAACGCATGGCTTGCTTGCTCTGGCACACGCTCCGTCTCCTCTGCTAAAAGGCTTTTCCCAGAGCAGCACAGTGGTATATTCCCACCTTGCCTCATACATCTGTGTGCTGACACCAAACACATCATTAGGGCTTCCAAAGCGTCTACTTCACATGCTCAAAAACCACATGTGGGCCAAGAATTTAGGAAAATATCTCCAATACAAAATATTGGAGGAATGACACCAGATGTTACATAACTGCCAGTCTTTGCACAGCTNCCAGAGCAGCACAGTGGTATATTCTCACCTTGCCTCATACATCTGTGTGCTGACACCAAACACATCATTAGGGCTTCCAAAGCGTCTACTTCACATGCTCAAAAACCACATGTGGGCCAAGAATTTAGGAAAATATCTCCAATACAAAATATTGGAGGAATGACACCAGATGTTACATAACTGCCAGTCTTTGCACAGCTGGAGATTTTAAAGTTATTTCATGTTAGAGTTTGTTGGGGGTTTTTTCCCCCCATAAATTTTTAACAAACAGTTGTAAACCTTCACTCCAAAAGGTGACAGTTCTTTTAATGGTTTAAATAGCAGCCTTCTGGGAAGTCACTCTAGTTTATCCCGTGTGCAGTGCAGCTGCCCTGGCACTGCTCAGTTAACTTGTCTCCAGCCTGAAGATTTCAGTCCTTCAAGCGGGTAGTATCCAGGTCCATGCTACCCCTTCCAATTCTGCAGCTGTAGCAATGGCAGGGGGAGCCAGGACATTGTCATACCGTCTTCCAAGTTTTCTTGGCCCACAAGCAAGTGTTGAGTCCTGGGAAGGCTGGGAGGTCATGGCTGAGCACTGGTCTTTGCAGGAGGAGGCAGAGCAAGCAGTAGCACAGCACATCATTGCCCCCCGCAAGCATCAGTCCTTGTGGCACAACTGCTTCAGTGAGACTGGTTTTAGTGTTGAGCTCCTGAAAGACGCATTGCCCTACATCCTGCTCAGGACAAGTGATGGACATAAATAACACCATCTGGATAGCAAATCAAGTATTTCATCACCCCCTTCCCTTGCAAACTCAGACTGGAAGGCTACAGCTCGTGTTCCTCCTGCCTAGCACCACAAATGGCACCGATCACTCACCTGAGGTCAGGACCTCTTCCCACACGAGCAGCATCTCCAGCCAGTAGCAATGGTCAGGCACAAGGCAGCTGGGCTATGGGTGAGCTTAGCAACTGGAATAAGAGGGCTTCAGAGCATTTCCCAGCAGTGGATGGGAAGGGAGCAGTAGCGGGGCAGCAGCGTGCAAGGCAACGCACTGTAGAGCCAAGAAAAGGGGCTGCTAGAGAAGAGGTGGGCAGCTTTTTGGTGTTGCTGCAGAGGGTCAGGCTGTTTTCTGCCTTTATCTGTAACACACGGCTGTGGAAGAAGGATCTTCTCTGTACCTACATGCCTCAGGCACACAAGAAGTAGCAGACAGGAGTAACCAGCAGCCGTAGCACTGGCAGCGGTCTTGGGGCCTGCCGCAAGCAGCAGTTGTACTGAAACTTGGTTGCTCCCCAAGACACCAAACCACTCAGGATCAGTGGTCCCACCTGCCTCCCCCCAGCAAGAGGGCAGCAAGGGCGGCTGAGCTGGCTGTCGACAGCTCAGAGTAGGAGAATACGTCGTGTGAGCACAAGCAGGGCTGGAGAGCTGGCGTGGTTGTGGCAGCGCATTGCTGTGGGCACCGTGCTCTGCTGCGCGAGCACACTGACCTGTCCTTGCAGGTTGCCTTTGCTTGGGGCTCCGCACAGGCACAGTACTGTAGGGTAGCAGCAGCAAGACAACACGTAAAGTCTCCATGGAGCCAATCCTCCTGGGTCAGTTACAACCTCCTGCCCCAAAACACACTGGGGAGATGAGATTCCCACATGGTGCCGATCCACGTGCCTATGACTTTAGCTTTAGAAGAGTAAAAGCTTCTATTGACGGCTCTCTGCATCCCAACATAATTAATTAGTTGGAGCTTTGCTGCCCAGAGGAGAGGTGCATGCAGGAAAGCACAGCTGCCTTTCCCCCTCCTCTTTCCTCACTTCTCCCCAACAACTCTTCTTGTACGTATTTATTTAGGACACTTTCTGATCCAGGTGCACTATCAGAGCCTCTGAGCCACCCGGCACCGAGCTCTTTGAAACCATTTTAGCCTACAAGGCAAACACAGGCACCAAGGCTGTTTAGATAAGAGAACGGCAGGGAAAGATACAGAAGGGGCCCCAACCATGGTCTAATAACATACTCTGCATCATCACGCTCTGACAACTTGGCAAAACATGCATTGATTGCTGTGGGCACAGGGATGGGACTGCTGTGTATGAGTTTGTATAGACACATACAGCTTACAAGCAGACGTAACCATCCCAGGTCTCAAACGTTAACATATAGGGGAGGCTTTGGGGCACAGAATGATAGAGGGCAGAGAGAAAAGACAAGTAGCAATTAAACCAAAAAAGTCTGATGAGCATCTGTGAAGAATAACAAAAGAAGAGCTGATAGAAAGGAAATACTGAATAGGAGTAAAAAAATACAGAAGGCAAGGAAAGGAGCAGCAGGGGCTGCGAAGGCTGGAGGGCTTCCCTGCAGCACAGTGCGGTGCAGACAGTGCACCCCTGAGCCCCTTGTCAGGGTTTTCCACTCCTTGGTGGTGCCACTTTTGCTCAGGGGACCAGAGACAGCACAGAGGGAGCTGCTCTCATTGCACCGTGCTTGCCTCGACCCCCTGCAAACCACATCTCTCTGCCATCACCCGAGCTGCACCTCTACCAGGGAAGCTTGCAAAGCCAAAGGCAGCCCAGGGGGACGTAACAGATTAAACAAGAGGAAAAAAAAAGGAAAGTAAAGGAAGAAAAAAAATAAAAGCAGGCAAGAAATCCAGCAAATCTAGGCTAACAGAAGTGCCCAACATCAGCTCAGCCCAGCTAGAGCCATGGTTTGAAATGAGAAGGAGAAGGAGGACGTGGCTGTGCTGCCAGGGCCGTCGCACATACCCTTTGCCTGCTCTCACCCAGCCCTGCCAGAAGCATCTTCCCCCTCGCTGCATTAGGCTGCTCTGCAAGGCAAGCCCCGCCTTTGCAGTACACCCAGTTACACCAAAATGGGAGGTCCCCACAAAAAACCCCACAAGAACCCCACAGAACATCAAGTGCAAAGCTGACATGGGTAGGATTGTCCAAGTTATGCCAGCGTAAAAGGGATGGAGAATCCACGCCTCAGCAGTAACACTGGTGGCTCTCTGAATGCTCTGCCCAGCCATAGGAAACACTACCGTCTGTGGAATGGGCACGTTAAAAAGGCTTTTCCACATCCAGACATGCATGCAGGTTGTTTGCAAGATGCTGTCAGATGGCACTTGCTTCTCTGCACCCCAGCACGTTCCATTGCAAAGGCTTATAAGGGCTAAGTACACAGATTGCCTCCGTCACCTGTCACAGAGCAGCAGTAAGCAATATACAAAAGCTGATCTTTATTGTAACATACCCAGACAGCACAATCCCATGCAACTAAGAGGAAAAATAAATGAGTAGCAAGTACATCCTACCCTGGGGTAAACCAGCATAGCATCATTTATTTAGATTTTGAAAGGAATAATTGCACCTACCCTTGATTCTAAGTACCCGTGTGTAATGGAGCGGACAGCAAATGCAATTAAATTAAACATCAACAGCACTAAACATCAGTTCTTAACTCTCAACCTAGCCTATCCATCAGCTAACAAGCACCCTGAACTTCCTCCAGAGACCTCCACACCAGAGCTCTGCGACCTGCTCCTCCCCGCCTTTTAGTGGGTGAATTCACCGTCTGCAACAGGAGAGGAGCAGCCCTTTCTGCAGACCCAGCCCCAACCCTTTAGGAAGGGACAAGAGATGCTTAGCTGAAAGGAGCCTGCAAAAACACGCACCATAAACCCCTGCTTTTTAGCTCTACTTACTAGCTCTACTAGTTAACAACAAGGAAAGTGATGGGCTGTGAAAAGAGCACCATGAAGAAATCAGGCTCACAAGCAGGTTAGTGTTAGCAGTAGGACTCGCGAGCAAGTTTCTGTCAAAACCACGTTTTCCAAAAATACACATTTTGACAGCGTTCTGCGTCAGTCTCCAGTTGTGTCTTCACGTACACGTTTGTTTTAATTGTCCATTTTGGAGGGATCTAGCCAAAGGACTTCTAACACTCCCTACGAGCCTGCCTGTCTCGCGAGATGGGGAGAGGGTTGGGTCCTTTAAAGGTGAGGAGCCGTGCGCAGCATCCCACACTCTGAGCGGTGGGCACATCCTCTCATGGCCTAAACATGTGAATCCCTCGATGCGAGGGCAATGATCAGGGAAAAGCCCAAAGGAGCTGTTCCAGATGGTGGCTTGCTCCCGAAAGCCGTATTTACAAGACCATCTGAATAGCTACTGGATCACCGTTGTGCAGGGAGCAGTAGAAACGTCCCCTGCCCGGCTGCAGGCTTATGCTCCCCCGAAGCCACAACCAAGAGGTGCTGGGGGGAAAAAAAACCCTTCATGGAGCAGGCTGTGGCAGAGGCTGCTCTGCCCAAACATGCGGGCCAGCACCCGGAAGGCAAAAACACCTCCAAACCCTCTTTGCCAGCTGCTGCAGAGGCTGGGGCAGCCGGGAAGCACTCAGCTCCGCAGCAGCCCTGTGCAGTGCACATCTGCTGTGGCATTGCCGTGGGATGCTGCAGTGGGGGAACACCCTGCAGTTTATTCCTCAGCCTCTTTCAGTCAAAGAAAACCTGCTGCAGCTTTTGGATCAGGATTTGTTCCAAGTTTGCCAGTAGAATTATTGCTCGGCTGATGATGATCTCTGCAGCTTGAGGACAGCTACCTCCTGGATGCATTGCCCAGCCACGCTCCCCTGTACTGAGCGTTGCTTGGATTCAGCTCCGGCTCCCTTCCCACCATATGGTCTCTCTTCTCTTCCCCTCCCTCCTTGCTCAGGCACCTTTCCCGCAGAAGCTTGCAGGGAAATGCAGCCTCTGTCCCTCCCTCCAGTTTGCTCTGCAGGCACAGCTCTTTGTTTGGGGATGCAGGGTGTCTCCGTGGCTGCTGTTAATTGGAAGGGTCACATCAGCGCTTGCGGTACCGAGAGCCAGAGGGCACCGAGCTGGTGCTGCCCAGGACAGTTTGCATCCATGGTCCTTTCACAAATAGGATTTGGGCAACACTGGGGCCCCCAATATTTAAGTGGAATGTTGGCCGTTTCACAGCGGTGCCTTCTGTGCAGGCAGGCTGCAGAGGGACCGGGCACACAGAGCGGACACGCAGCACAGCCGCTCCCCACCACTTTATTTCTCCTTCTGCGTCGAGAGGGGAGGGGGAAGGGAAGGCATCAGCATATCTGCTAAATTAGGGCAAGTCGTACAGCACTGGCTGGCGGATCTGACAGCAAAGAGGAATACAAAACCTTGTAGGAAAGCACAGTCTTATGCAGAGAGAATCCCCAAATTCCTAAATAGTTCTTTCCACCCCACCCCAAAAAACTTACTGAAAAATTCACATTCAGGTTTCTGAGGTCTTGAAGGAGAGGAGCTGTGCGCTCCCCAAGTCCATGAAGAGCCACAATTAGCGCAAAGGTCAAGAGGGATCTGGTCTGAAGGCAACATTAAAGCACTTCCGCACAGCATCCCCTCCCTCCCCATGGCCCCACAGCCTGGGGGACACCAACAGGTGGGGAAGAGGACTCGGGTGCGAGGGGGACGATGGGGCAGGACTACGGAGGATGCCTTGGCTGGCTGGCTGGCTGGGAGGCAGAGTGAGCAAGTGCATGATCACGGCTGAAAGACACTAAAAGAACTAATTCCCCCATGTCCTTCCAGACAGGAGTCTCCCAGGCCCTTACGCTCAAAATGGAAATGAAGAATCAATTTCCTCCTCCGAGCCCAGCCCTGTTCTTTCCTCTTTCCCACTCGTCCCCAAACGCTGCCCATTTCCCCCATTAAATTATTGCTGACAGAGCCCTTTAAATTACAATGCAAGATCTTACACTGCCTAATCCACTTAACTCAACCCCATCTGATTAAATTGGATGCCATATGGTGGGAGAGCACTGGTTTAATCCGCAGGGACAGGGACACACTTGACTCGTTACCTGGAGCGCAGCACGGAGCCCTCTCACACGCCTCTGTGCCGGGGCCCCGCTTGCTGCGGAGGGATGCAATTTGCAAGGTGTCCGTCTCCAGCAACAATGCGGGCTCTGGCAAGGTGGCAGTGCCAGTAAATACAGCCCCATGCCGCTTAAAGGCACAAATTGTCCTCCATCTCTGCTGGCATCTGGCTGTTCCCCTGTCCCCAGCTGATGTAGCAAACACTCAGACTCCCAAGGGCAATTTTGGAAAACTATGGGAAAATACGGGTTTTAAAAAAAATTAAAAAAAAAAAATATAGGTGGAGGATGTCGGTCCATAAGGAAATGTGCCAATATCGTGACTGCACTGATAGCTGGGATTGCAGCCCTCGGACCAGGTCACTGTGCAATGATGAGGATTATAATTTAAAAGGTCAGAGCCTAGAATAACACTCCGCAACGCAGGCCACAGCTGGAGAGCACATTCCCGTGGTAAAGGGGAGATTCGAGGACACACAGAGCAGCTGTTGGCTCGGACCACATCTTGGGAGCCAGCACCGCTAGAGCCACATGCAAAGAAACACGGCTATCGCCCAAACTCGTAACATACCAGCAGTTCCCCAGTGCAGCGTTACCCATCAGGGAAGCCCCCATCCTGAGCACTGACAGCACTCCTGCCAGCAAGCACCGTGCCCGAGAGGTCGGCATTAGCCTCATTTTGTGAGGTGCCATTTGAAGTGGGAGATGTCAGCGATTTTTCCAGGCTCAGAATACATCCTAAGTGTCCTGGTTCCCATTCTCCTTATCTTAGTGACCAAGTATCCCTATTTCCCAACCAACCACATGGCCAAATTAACCACTAGAAGAAATTCTAGCTGCTCTCAGCCCTGGCAGAGCCTTTGCAAAACACATCATTAGCTACAGACTAGAGAGGAGCATTACAATGGGCTGGGAAAACACCAGGGCAGGAGACCCAGGTCCCCTCACACACTGCAGGATTGCCCATCCTGAATTATCCAAAACTGCACAATAACATCACCAGAGAGAGTGAGAGCACAGTAACACACATCAGGACCGACCTCCTTACCTTTTGGAGGCTTAAGGCCACATTTCCGGTCTGCTACTGGAAGAGCTAGAAACTCCCCTCTAAAAGCACCAGGAGAAATGGGAACCCACGCAGTCCTGGGAGGGGAGGCTTTAAGAGGACAACCAATTTCTGTGAAAGCAAGGGGATGTTATCAGAGCCACCTGTGCCATCCCAGCCCCCCAAACACCATCACCTGAGGCGCTCAAGCTCTGGCCAATACAGGACTCACAGAGTCCTGAGGCTTTTTCTTTACCCAGGAGGCAGCAAACCCTGTATTTTAAGGCACCCACACTGTCAACATCTAGTTTACCCTGCACTTCTCCTGAAGCCCAACTATTTCAGTAGCTTCCTAAGGGTGTTTAGAGGTGGCAGAGAGCAAATGCAGAGCAGTCTGTCTTCACCCCAGAGCTGCCCCAAGGAAAGCGCCGCAGACCCGGCCGACGCAGCACTGCTGGGGCAGCAGCTGCGGGAGGTGCTTCCAGCCCCTTGGCTACGCGTGGTTTTATTACTCATGTCAGTCTATTAGCGGGTGATGGATGGAGGCTGACAGGGAAGGCAAGGCACTCCCTTCATTAGAGATAATAATATAATTTACAGAGCATCCCCAAGGCCCTGTAGGGCTTTACTAACCCTCGCTCTCATTCTGACAGATGATGAGCCCCTCTCAGCCCCACAGGTCTCAGTGATAGCGGACGGAGGTGCTGAGCCACCTGCCACAGCCAAGCCTGGGGCCCAATCCTGGCTACGCAGTGTGCTGTGCAGTGCAGAAGGGTTGTGCAGCCAGCCAGGCACCAATCCCGCATTGCACAGAGGAGCTGCAGATGTCCCGAGTTCAGCCTCCCCTTGCTCCTGCAGCCCAGCAAGATGAAAGAGGCCAGGTCCTGGATGTCCCGTGAGCACACATCCATATCAAAACCCACCAATAAACTAGCGTGGTGCAACATGTGCAAACACTGTGTTTGGTGCAGTGGCATTCGGGGGCCCCACCGCAGCCACCCGCAGAGCCACAGGAACCGCAGCGGCTTTCTCCCATCTGCTTTTCAGACTTGCATTTGGCCGCGGAGCTGGGGAAGACACTGCTGGAGCGCAACAAAGAGCTGGAGGACTCCCTGCAGCAGATGTACACCACTAACGAGGAGCAAGTGCAGGAAATCGAGGTAGGAACACGGGCCAGGGCCAGGGACGGGAGCTGCTCGGCCACCACTGTCACCTAAGGGCGATGGTGGGGAAGGGGCACTTCCACCAATGCCAACAGATGCCAGGAGAAGGAAGGGATGTGCCATGGGGATGGGAGTTGAAGCCCATCCCGGCCCTGGAATGGATCCCCTTTCCCCACTAACTGGGATTTTCCCCCATCTCGCATCCCCACCCCCTGCCCAGATGTGCACGCCAGATCTTGGCACCAGGTTGCATCTGGGGCATGTTTCGCCTTTCCCTGCCCATCTGCCAGCCTTCACACTCGCTTCTCTGCTCTACTGCTGCTTTCCCTTGATTCCAGTTATTCATAATCGCGTTTGTTCCCAGCTGGCCCCTCCGCACCCCCGTAACACAGCCCCCTTTGTTAGAGGCATAAACCAGCTCTTTCTCCAAGAGCTGCAATCTAAGCCACTGTTTCAAGCATCCTTTAGGGTCAGGGCAGTATTTCTAAGAGCTCACAGAACTGAGCTTAGAGGCTTCAACCTGCTGTGCCAGGAGGGTTTTCATCTACTGGAAAACTTCTAGGGATCTGTGAACTGAAAAAGATCTGAAACCCTTTAATTTAAAAAGATGCAGGGCAGAGGAGGGCTGCGAGTTCACAAGAGCAGCACGCGATGGCTGCAGGGGTCTCACAGCTGATGTCCGAGGAAACTGGCGGATGGATTCAGCCATCCCCTCCGGCAGCTCTTCAGGAGCATGTCCACCATGGATTTGGGATCTGGTCCCAGCTGAGGGTGAGCTCTTGGGTAGATGCCTCTCTCCCAGGATAAAATCTTGCAATGACAGACTCAAAGAAAGCGGTCTGCGGACACACAGAAACTGTAGGTCTCCTCACATTTCACGGGCTCAAGAGTTTCAGCCTGAATCCCCATGGAAATGCAGCTTCTGCAATCGATCGGTCAGACGATCCAGTAACCAACTGGCCAATTTCAGTCAGCTGTGGTGAAGGGGCACAGTCCCAGGGATATTGACTTTCTTTGGGTACTGGGAACAAAAAACAGCAGCTGAATAGAGAGAGACTGAGGTGAGTGCCCTTCACAGAGGGCAGGGGAAGTTCAATCTTGTTTTAGACACAAAAGTATTTACAGTGGGCACGCTACGAGTATTTCACCTGTGCGAGAGAGTTCAACCAGGCAGAGGATAAATCAGCCACAAAACACAATACCAGAGCAAGCAAAGGCTGTAGGAATTTCTGCCTGTGAAACAACCCGGATTTTGGATGTGGAGTGTTTCCCTTTCACTTTTTCTTGCAGTACCTGACCAAGCAACTGGAGATGTTGCGGCAGATGAACGAACAGCACGCGAAAGTTTACGAGCAGCTGGACCTGACAGCGCGGGACCTGGAGCTAGCTAACCAGAAGCTCGTGCTGGAAAGCAAGACATCCCAACAGAAGATACAGTGGTACGGCCTCCCCTCCTCCCACCGCAGCGATGCTGCGCCCAAGGGACCTTCATCTCACCTTTCACCCGCCCCGAAGCGCAGCGTGCCTTTGCTGTTTAAGCTATTCTCTTACCACTCAGGTTTTGCAGCTACTTACAACACAAGCTCATTGCACCGATGCTGGTTAGCAGAGGTCAGCCACAGCACAGACGCCCCTGGGATGAGGGCTGGATAAAGGAGCGTCTGCAGCTGCCAGGAGAGAGGCACGGCACCCTCTCCTCCTCCTCAGATGCGTTTCCTTGAAGAAGCAGCACATAATCGGATCAGGGAGGTCCCCAGCACACAGCCCAGCAGAAACACTAGGCACAGAACCAGCACTTAGCAAAAGCCTGGCTAGTCCGTGGTGCAACACCAGTTTGTCAATAACTTTTCTTTCCTAAACAGGCCCATGATGAAGGTCATCCCTGGAAAGAAAAGGCTAAGCCGCGTCCTTGCAACGCGGCATCTTTTGCAAATGACTGTGCAAAGAGGGAGTTTCGGAGCAGAGAGCCAGAACAAAACTAAATCTCTGCCCGGTCTCTCTGTGTTTATCTCTACGAAGAGAAACAAGAGGAGGAGTAAACTGCTCGCCTGCTTGCTTGAGCCTTCTAGTGCAGGGATATGCCAGGATAGCGCTTATGTCCCAGAGGTGACTGTTTTAGCCAACCGATTTGAGGACAGAGGGTCTCAAGTTAGTACGATCCCTTGCCACTGCTTTAATCGCCCACCCTTATCTACAAACACCCCCTTTCAAGAGTGACCACGCAGAGAAAGACCAACCACTGCCATGAAAAGCAAGTGCTGTCACACTCCCAGGGCACATGCTAGAAGCTGAAAGCTTCCAGACTGGCTTTCTCTATAGGGAGAAAACTCCTTTCAAGGACCTGCAGTGCCTGACTCCTCACCCACGCTCCCTCCTCTCTCCACAGCTTGACGGAAACAATCGAAGGGCTGCAGAACCAAGTGGAGGAGCTGCAGAAGCAGGTGGAGGAAATGCGGAGCTTGGAGCAGCTCCGAATTCGGCGGGAGAAGAGGGAGCGGCGCCGAACCATCCATACCTTCCCCTGCCTTAAGGAGCTGTGCTCCAGCCCCAGGTACGAAGCCTCGCCTTTAGCAACCCCTCCAACCCTCTCCCCGCAACTCCTCTGCCCATGACCAGGCAATGCGGTGGGTTAGCCCCTCTGGGGATGCACAAAACCCTACCTACATCCCCTCAGAGATCTAGACTCTGCATGGAGCCTGAAGCTCAATGCTGGAGGTGAAGGGAGGACCTTCCCCTCCTGCCTACCCACCCACCTGAGCGGGTGGCGTTGGCCAAGCAGAGCCTTCACGATCCCAGCACCAGCAATCCCTCAAATGGGTACACATAAGCATGTTTTCAGAGGGCAAGAACAGCTGCTCAGGAGGATTTGGATGCCTCACGCAGCTGCACTGGGCCAGGCTGCAGGGGACAGGCGTCACCTGGAGGGGCTGGGACTCTCCTGGCACGTTGGCAGGGAGCTGTGCGGGAACACTCCCCGGGCAGGATGCATTGCTTGAGCTCTAGGTAGCTCAAACCAGCCTCTCCCGGCACAGCCCACCCAGTAATACACCACATGAAGAGGACCACTACCTCGAGCTGCCCACACAGCTTCCCTGCCAGCACAGCCCCTTTTCCCTTTGCAGCTGCCTCCCAGCCCAGGACCAGCATCTCTGGCTCACTGAAACCAGCTGAGCAGTGCATTTTTCCACGTACCCCCCAGTCGCACATGAAGATACGCCACATGCTGCCAAACGCCATAGAAACAACTTCAGCAGTATTGCACACTTGATCCTCCTTAAAACTCAGCCTGTGTTAATTCACTGACCTCATGAGGGCATTTCTTTCTCAGCTTTGTCCATAATAGAGGCTTCTTTAAATAGATAAACAATCGATAAACTTTGTAACTGAAAGCATCCCCTGCCAGAGGATGCGAACAAAAGATGCTTTTACTGCAGCAGCAATGGGGATGTCATGAGGGCATAACCTAACCCCCAGCAAAATCCACTTAATGTGTCTGTGGTTCTTTTCCCCCCAGTCCCCCTCTCCCCACAGAGCCTCAGGACCTCAGTCTGGCTTGCAGCTCTGCAGTTGGCTTTGAAGGTCACACTACCCTTCGGTAACTTGGAAATCTGTTCAATACCCACTGCCACCAGCCATGCCTCCCAGGGGAAGCCACGGTGCTTGATTTTTTCCAATCTGTTCCAACCAGACAGGATGCCATGGGCACTTCACTGAGTAGGAGAAAAACCTGATTTCCCAACAGCAGCGTGAGGGAGGGGGGAAGTGCGTGTTATTGCTTCCCAGGCAATGAAGAAAGGGGCAAAAGTCTCCTTCATTGCTGTATAAATCTTCTCCCACTCTCTCTGGAGCGCCTCCCAGATGCGGGACAGCAGAGCCTGTGCTTCTGGTTTTTGGCTGGGTGGGGTTTGTGGTTGTTGGCAGATGCAGCGCGTAGTTGGTGAACTCCATGACGCAGTGAGTAGCTGATGAACTCCAGCAGGAAAAACTCAAAGCCCTCTACTTTCAGCACTTGAACATTGATCCTTGCTTCATGGCAACATCTGGTGGCTTGTCCGTTAACCAGATGAGTCTTTTACCTTGTAGGGTTTCACTTCCCTCCTGTCTTTCATCACTGTTATCAAATGAGACTGCAGGTTCTCTGGTCTCTGTGTCCAGAAGAACCCCAGCCACACCTTGTGGTCTCCTGGCACATGGGAGGAGGCCTATCTCATTCCATGAGCTCAGATACTGACTTTCTGGGAATCAGTGGACTTACTTACGTGACTGTCACTTGGTGAGACTCTCTTAAGAGCCTTTCTTCTCTTTCAGGTATGAGGACGCGTTCCAGGTCCACAGCTCTTCCACAGAGTTCAACCAGAAGCCACTGGAGAGGGAGAATGAGCGTCTCCAAGCCATGGTCAACTCCTTGAGGTCCCAAGTCAACCAGGAGAAGCAGCGGAAGGAGAGGCTTGAGCGAGAGTACACCTCCGTTATTCAGGAGTACTCGGACCTTGAGCAGCGGGTGTGCGAGATGGAGAACTGCAAACTGCGCATCAAGGAACTGGAAGCAGAGCTCCTAGAGCTACAACAGATGAAACAAGTCAAGAAGTATCTGCTCAGCAGAGAAGACAACTTGTCTGAGGCCCTCCTCGAGCCGCTGAATAATGCCCCAGAAGCAGACTACATCGACCTCTCTGAGGAGGAGGGAGGAAAAAGTCATGGGCCATCGATGACACCTTCCCCAAACCACCCTGTCCGGAAAAGCTGCAGTGACACAGCCCTCAATGCCATCGTGACCAAGGATGCTGTGAGCCGGCACGAGGGCAATTACACGCTGCACGCTAACAACGTGCGCAAACGGGGCATGTCCATCCTGAGGGAAGTGGACGAGCAGTACCACGCCTTGCTGGAGAAGTACGAAGAGCTCCTGAGCAAATGCCGGCAGCACAAGGACAGTGTGCGCCACACAGGGGTCCAAACGTCCCGGCCCATCTCTCGTGACAGCTCCTTCAGAGACTTCCGAGGAGAGGGACATGAGTTGGAAGAGCGGAAAACCATGGAGAAGACCATCAGCAAACATGTGGAGGCCGTGGACAAGCGGCTGGAGCAGAGCCAGCCTGAGTACAAGGCTCTTTTTAAGGAGATCTTCTCCCGCATCCAGAAAACGAAAGCAGACATCAATGCCACAAAGGTGAAAAACAAGAGCAGCAAATGAGTCCTGCCTCTCTGCAAACTCCCACGTGCAATCGCAACAGCCAAGTCTTCTCTTCAGCCCCAGGAAACGCCACGTGGCCCCACTGCTTTGAAGGTTCGAGAGGTCTACAAGCAAGAAAATGTCACGGAGACTCAACTCACTTTTTTATGCTTGGGCTCTGGACAACTCGTTGGGCCAATTGTACATTGTAGTTAGAGGATTCCAGAAACTGTGTGACGGATCTCTGCATGAGTTGCTGCCGCTGCCAAACATCACAACAGCAACACAAACCACACTGCGAAAAAAGAAAACTGATCACCTACTCCACCCTTTTCAGCTTGTCTTACAGCCTGATTATCTGCAAGCAAAAGTCTAGACGTCCTCCAGCATCCTGCCGCAGCTGGAGCACAGTGTTTCAAAGTAAAACAAAACGCCATCAGAACTTCAAGGGCTGCTCCAGCACACCAGCCCAGCCCTCCACTTTGGTTTTATGGCTAAGAACCTATGCTTGCACCCAAGAGACTTCCGTCTACGCCTTCCCCTTCCCCCAAGGGCAGTATGTTCTTGCTATTTAAGCCATTCTCTTACCAGTCAGGTTTTTCAGCTATTTACAATGCAAGCTCATTGCAACTGGAAAAACTTGAAGAGAAACATAAAACTGATTGTCCTGTCTTCATCAGCGTCACTTAGTATTTCAGTCCATACTCTCCAGACTTTGTAGGCATATGGGATTTCCTCGCTTTAAATCTGCCCCAGTACTTCAGCCCAGGTGAAGCACTGTGCCTGGTAGGAACTTGATGACCAGGGTTTTCCCATGAGCTAGACAAGAAGTGCTATTACAGTATCAGAGACATTCCATCTCATGGTCTGGGCTGTGCTCTTCAGGAGGCTGCCATTGCCCCATTGTAGCAAACTCCTCAAATGCAGCTTGCATGGGCTTGCAAAACTGACCACCGGGGACTCGCATGCAAGCGGAAGGATGAAGCATCTGACAGCATCAGGAGCTCTGGCCCTGGCAGTAGCACTGATCACACGTCGCCCCACACTTATGCTCTGAACACCTCCCCAGCCGACAGGACAGATGTCAGTTTTCCGCTGCAAATAATCTTTCTCAGCCAAGATACTGTCTCCAAAGGCTGTCACCTCTCGTGTTTCAGTTCACTTTCCAGCATTGAAATCTCCTCACTTTTGCTTCCACAGACATGCAAACACACAGCAACAAGGCTGCTGCAGTCTCAGGAATCACCAGTTTCCATTTTTCATGAACTAGGTGTTGACCTCCTATGGTCAGACACCCATTTTAGGCAGAGAAGCAGCATTTCATTACAGCTTACACAACAGCCCAAGCATCGAGCCGCAAAAAGCGAGCAGTTCAGTGTCAGCTATCTATTCCGTACCTGCCTAGAGACAAACTTCAGGCCAGATTTGGATTCTATTTTCACCAGCTTGCATCCCAAAATCTTGGGTAAATGGTTGGGATTTTTGCAAAATTGAGATAAGTGAGAATGTGGCTTTGGGGGGAAGACTGTTAAAATGTAATTATCCTCTGAGTCTAGGGCCTTGATGTTATGAGGAGCTCCCTTTCTTTCACTCACCATGAAATTAATGCAAAAATACCCCCCCCAAAATACCCTCTTTTGTTAAGCTGAGTACGACGAAGGTAAGTTGGCAGGAGTGCAATGCCCAAACCATACCCGCTCCAGAGGTCTCCTCCTCAAACCACCCTCCACCAGCCGCTCTGCTCTTCCACGCTCTGCATTTTCAGGTGCCCTACGCCCCCAAACTCAAAAAACATTAGGAGCCATACACACAACTGTGGCTACCAGCTCTGTAACAGTATGGAGAACCTTCATGCCTTATTTATTTATAATGGAAAGCAGTTGTTAATAAAATAAAATAAATAAAAATGAACAACAACAGCAACAAAAGCAGCATTGTTGATTTTCTCAGTGCATTCACCACCCTATTAATCCAACATTTGTAGCAGGGGACAGCTGAAGCAATGTCGGTTTAAGTCAGCAATGTTTACTCTGCAGTCTTCTGGTTGCTGCAGAGGTGTGGGTCGAGGATCACCTTCACTTTCCATTTCAAACAATCCTATGTGAATCAGCAGCACAGTTAGGTGTACAGCAGATTAAATATATTTTCAAATGCTTTATTTACTTCTCAAATAAAAAGAAACACCAGTACTCTCAAGGTCCAGACCTTCTTTACAGCTCTTTTTTACTTCTAAGAACAGCGGAAGGGTTATTTCTTTGATTTTCGTGTACGATTTGGGTCAAGAAAATGCTTCAGGCTCCTTTGCAGGAAGCAGAGAGAATATACCGAACTATACTGCTGCATTATTTATATAACAGACATTTTATGCACTTGGACACTAACATTTGCCACACGATGAAAACCCTTCCTTTGTCAACTCTGAAGTCGCTGTAAAACCGCATAATTTCCAAACTTGCCATTCAAATGCTATTTTTGTTTTGGTCTTCCTTGAAAACCACACATCTAAAAATGACTGATGTTAAGTCACACGATATTAGTATTCAGCTTAACAAAGGAACAGCTGCCGTATATCAGCAGTTTGCTCAGCAAAGTGCTGAGGGCATTTTTTCTCCTTCAAAAATATTAGTGGCCATATATATAGGTCCTGATGACTGTGTGAGTCAGAGTCACTTGATTTTTTTCTGAAGTGGGGCTTTCAGCGATCAAAGGAGGAAAAAATAAGCATCTTCTCGCCTTTCATCCCATCTTCTATCTAAACTTTTCAAATTGTCTTGAAAACACCAAGGAAAACTACACAACTCCATTACGAGGTAAGAAGACCACACTGCCCACCAGAAAGACTGGTCTAATAGAGGGCAGCAGCTATTTAATAGCACACCCCCATGATTCAGAACAGAAGGAAAATTAGCGCATGCAATTAAAACGGATGAGAAAAAGTACGAGACAATAGGACATAATGATTAATTTCAGAAGTTGGCAAAACCAATGACCCTATTCAGCTCACACCATTAAGATCAGTAAGGGCACAGCTTGTCAAAAACGCAGTTTAATGCTGAACTTGAAAGATGACATTTAGACAACAGCATTTCCATCAGAGCTAGTCCAGCTTCTTACTTTACACCATTCTGAATAACCCTTTGGGAAAGCACCCATCATTACAAATAGGGATGGACCACTTGAAGCACAAGTTCAAGCGCTTTACAGAGCTCAAACTCTCACGGGGAAGGAGATTTCCGGATTCAGCCGTTTCCCCTCTCTTACAGGAGCTGAGACTTTCTAGAAGGTCTAGAAGGTCCCCTTCTAGAGACCAGACTTGCTCCTACCTCAATAGCTTTTGCCCTCGTTCACACAAGGAGTGACCCGGCTCCTTGGACACACCAGCTTTTGCATCACATTTCAGGGATGGCTCCTTGCAGCTCCTGCTCACCCCCAAATGAGGTGAGTTTGCTTTCTAAGCCAGCATCTGTACTGAGGCAGTTAATCTCTCCAGCTTAAAATGTCAAAAGCTTGGCTCTGCTTGGGTCACGCCAAAGTAAGACCTTGTCATCCCAAGCCCTGCCTGCCAGGGAGAGCTGTTTCCACCCATCCAAGCGGAGATCATTCTGCTTTTTACCAAGGCTCTTTGGATGCCTGCATCCAGCGACACAGTGTGGGAATGAAGCAAAACCAGAGAATTTTCCTTTTAGATGTCTGCCTTCAATTGTGCGACCTTCAAGCTCCTTTCCCAGCCCCTCTGTGCACCATACAATGACACTGACCTTGGCGTGGGGTACCAGCACAATAACAACGCTGACATGTTTAACAACAGTTGGTAAAATGAGTCATACTGCTTTAGATATTTTACGCATCCCTCTGGCTACAAATCACAAACGTTTACCTGTTCCCTGTCAGAAATTAAGGTCACCAGATGGCACGGTTTGTCTCTGACAGGTTTGGGTTTTTTCCCTTAAAGTATTCCATTTTCAGCCAAGTTTGGACAGGGGAAGCAGAGCCGAAGAACCCCAGGACACAGAGATTCAATTAAAACAAAGCGCGGAGCCCTCCTTGGCCCCCAAGTGTTGCTCAGCCTCAGCCAGGGCAGACCGATCACCAGCATTCAGGACTTGCTCTTTTCCCGAGAGCTGACTTTCCTGATTTTGCGCCGATTATCAAGATGGGCCCCAGCTCAGATCCCCAATCACACGCTGCCTCTATATCGGCTTTGAAACACCCATTTTGGCTTCACCCACAGTTTTAAATAAAAGATGGTCAGCTCTTGACAAAACACGGGGGAAAAGGACAGCCCCATCCGCGCCTGTGCATCTTCCTGCTGCCAGAAATAGCAATCTCTGCTCCTCTCGAACACACCCCCTTCTTATCAAGCCAACCTGACAGCTCCAACAGCAGCAAGAGCTGAAGTTCTTCACTCCCCTGCATTCCCTTTCTACTTCAGTGTCTCTCTTATGGACCTGGAAACACCTACGTGCTCCTGTCTCAGCCTTCACTAAAAAAGTATATATACATACATATATATATAACTTTTTAGCACTCTCCAGCAGATAAAAATATGGAAGCTGAAGCATCCCAGGTGCAAACACTGACTGCAGATAAGAAACACTGGATGTATTTTCACTTTTATGCCTGTCTGTCAGCCGCTCGGCTCACAAAGGTGCTGGGTGCAGGCGGGTCGCGCTGTCCCGCACCGCTGCCTGCACCGCTGCCCGCACCTTGAGCGGCTGGAAACGACCTGCCCAAAGCAGCCCCTGGTACCCGCCCCAGGGCCTCCCACACCCCACACCATGCCCCCCTCCACGTCACACCGGGGCACCACACGGCCACCTCACCCCAGCATCCTTGTCCCCAGACATCCCACCACTTGTCGCAGCAGGGCCTGCCTCAGCACCCACAGATGCCATAAACCCCTGAGACTCCCCACATAACCCACTCAGCACCCCACAGACTCCATAAACCCCCCTCAGATCTCCTACATCCCCCACATAGTGCCCCACAGACCCCAGAAACCCACACCAGACCTCCTACACCTCCCCACGGTGTGCCAGACCCCACAAACCCACGCCACAGGCTTCCTGCACCCCCCATAGTGCCCCACAGACCCCACAAACACCCCCAGAGACCTCCTATACCCCCCACAGTGCCCCACAGACCCCACAAACACCCTCCCCAGACCTCCTACACACCCCACGCAGCGCCGCAGAGGTCCCCCCGCAGACCTCACGGACATCACCCTCCCCCTAGATCCCACACATCCCCACACACCGCACGTACGTTCCACAGACCCCACACAGCCCACAACCCCCACACACAACTCCCGCGGCCCCCACACCGCTACCCCCGGCAAGCCCCGCCCCGGAACGCGGCTCGCGGCCGCCGTTTCCGTGGGGACGCGGTGGCGGAGGGGCACCGCGGGAGCCAACATGGCGGCGCACACGCTGCGGTGTTTGAGCCGGCCGCGGCTGGGCCTTCTCGCCGCCCGGTTCTCGCAGCGGAGCACCGCCGGGACCGAGTACCGGAGCGCTTACAGCCTGGACAAGCTGTACCCCCCGCGGCAGGACGCCGCCGCCGCCAGCGCCCCGGTGAGCGGGGTAGGGAGGGAGCGGGG
>VZSC01014167.1:166619-179368 GCA_013398225.1 Steatornis caripensis
CCGCCCCGCCGTGGGGCACGAATCGCCCCCGGCCAGAAGATCCCTGGGGACGCGCACGGCTGATCCCACCCTAAAGGCGCCCCCAGCACGGTTACGCTCCCCGAGCTTTGCCCCGCTGACACCCCCGAGGGTACCGGTCGGCGTCCCCAAGCCAGCGGCACGGGGAAATTAAACGGCTCGAGGCTCTAAAACAACCACGAAGGGACTCGAACCCTCAATCTTCTGATCCGAAGTCAGACGCCTTATCCATTAGGCCACGTGGTCCCCCATCTCTCCGCATTGGGGACAGTGACACGCAGAGGGGGTCCCACGGGTGGCCCCACCACGCCCCGTGCATCACCCGTGCTCCCATCCCTCCTGGGACTTCGGCTGCTCCTCCCAGCCCAGTGCTGGTGATGGGGGTGAGCGGCCAAGGGACCCTTCCCCCCATGGGACCCCAGGTGCCAGTAGGTCATCACAGACCGCCCCCCGAGCCTCAGTTCACACCGTATGTGCTGACGGAGACTGTGCCGTGCAGGAATCCTACAGGCTGGAGCAGCAATGTTCCCCTCCTGCCACCAGCTTCGCTGCCCGCTGCTCAAGCTGTGCTACTGAGGATGCCAGCAACTCAGAACACGAATGCAACCCCAAATGCAAAGAGCAGACACCGCCCAGGAGACACGCACAATACACCCTCCGACAGAGGGCAGCTGAGGTGACCCTCAGCCTCCAGCTGCTGGGAGTACGCGAGTCCAGGCCTTCCCTGCCACATCCCCACGGAAAGGCAAAGCCGAGACCGTCACATCCAGCCGAGGCTGTGTATGACCCTTAAGAGGAAGGGATGGAGTGTTTGGCTGCCAAGGTTGGGCATTACTGGTGAAGGAAGGACAGGCACAGCCAGGACCCTGGAGACAACTCGTCCTTTCCAGTGACAGCATTCCGTGTGATGGTCACAGTGTCAATGAGCCACTGGTGACAGGCACTCGCCGTAACATAGCACCACTGCAGCGTAACGGTGTGATGCAACGAGAAACATCATGGGCCTTGTTAAGCTCCTATCCATTACCAATAACACCTCCTGTGTTCTCCCCCCGGTGCAGCTTTGCTTCTCCCCAAAACCTGCGGTTCTCATCTAATCCTAAAAAAGAGTTTCCCAAGGCCAGCCGCAGGGCAGGAAGGTAGTTTAACCTCTTCTGCAGCCATGGGAGGTTTTGGGGACATGGTGGTTCCTGGGGTACATTGGGCTCAGCTTCAATGACCGTATCTTTTCCAATGTTCCTGACAAACGAAAACTGAGCAGAGACGTGCTGGAGAGAAAGGGCTGCACGAGAAGAGTGCTTGTGCTCTGCAGGTGTGCAAAGCTTCCCAGTACAGTGGGCGGCAGCAGCCGGCAGACAGACTGCAGCACGCAGCAGCTGCTCCGTTCCATCTGCCCCTGCCCGCCCCGAGAGCTCACCAAGGTGTGGGGGGCATGGGGGATGTAGNGTGCAAAGCTTCCCAGTACGGTGGGCGGCAGCAGCCGGCAGACAGACTGCAGCACGCAGCAGCTGCTCCGTTCCATCTGCCCCTGCCCGCCCCGAGAGCTCACCAAGGTGTGGGGGGCATGGGGGATGTAGGGTGCAAATCCCGTTGGTGTGGGATGAGGAGGGGTCAGTGCGATGGAGAGACTGTTGCTATCCAAACTTGTACGAGTGTGTGCTCTGGCCATGCTTTCAACCACAGCCCTGAAGCTGGTCACCCAAAGAGGTGGAAGTCAACTGATCCCAGATACTACCAGCCTGGAGACAGCCCTTTAGCCCTTTCCCTGGCCCCCAAAGCAGGCAGGGTTTGCTGAGCGGCGGCGCAGAGACCTGCAGCTCGGCTGCCTGGGGCCGCTGGCAGCCCAACGCCCTGGGTTTCGGCAGGTTTGCTGCTTTCCAGGCAGCAGTCATTTCCTCCCACACTTTAAAATTACTTAGAAAGAAACTTCACTTTAGATTTCACTAGTGTGATATCACCCTGACCACAGCTGCCTTTTAAATTCCATTAACTTTGTAGGAAAAGATCCTCCGAGCAGCTTTTTAATGCAACAAACCCGAAGGGCATTATCCCAAAGACATTCACGTGGAGGACACTGGTCCCAAGGCAGCACAGCCACCCTGCACAGCCTCCATCCACCGGCCCCCCGCGTAGATGCGGTTTCTGGCGGAGGAGTAAAGCTTTCTTCCCGTTAGAGCTTCTCCTGCTCTGGGAAGAGGTTTGCGTGACACCTGCAAGGTAGTCGTCCCCCAGCATCGCTCAGGTTTTTGTTGGGGGTCAGATGCAGCTGATGAAACAGGGAGAAGCCGAGCGCTCGGCACACAGGACCATGCGACCGGCCGCGTAAAGCACCCGCCTTTGCACCGAGGCCTGAGGCAGTTTGTAGCTGCTCCTCGTTGCTTCCCTTTTTCATGAGACCTAAATTGGGACCGCTGGCCGTGAGCGGAGAACCCCAGCGTCCCAACAGCATCGTGCACAGCTCACGTGCAGCAGCCCGCGAACGGCAGTCGTTGGCACGGCGAGCAAGCCCGGAGCTGCCGTGGGGATCTCACTGCCCCAAAACATCTTGTGGCCCACCCCGACCCCCCTCTCCAGCTTTCCCCTCTGCAAGCTCTGTCTCCTGCAGCTGCGCTCAGGCACGCGCATTCAGCAGCGCTGTTTTATTTCACGCTTCTGGGTTCTCCCGGAGACATCGGCCACCGGGAACCGGGAACGTCTTCCCACCACCACGCAGCCAAAGCCAGCACCCGGAGGGCAACAGCAGCAGCAGCAGCAGCAGCAGGAGGAGTCGGCCCGGCAGCGCTGCGGGGGGCTGGCAGCACTAAAACGGGGAGAAGCAGCACGGAAACGGCGGTGGCACGGAGAAAAAGGGGGGGGGGGCTCACCCCAGATGGGACTCGAACCCACAATCCCTGGCTTAGGAGGCCAGTGCCTTATCCATTAGGCCACTGGGGCTGCGCAGGCCGCGCGCCCCGGCCCTCGGGAACGGCCCCGACCCCGGCGCCCGCCCGCGCTGCGGGGATCTCGCGCTGCGTGGAGGGGAGGGTGGGCGCAAACGCGGCCGCTCGTGGGAGCCACGCGGGAGAACCAGCTCGGGGCTCGAGGGCGCGCGGCCGGGCGGCGTGGGGGCGGCACCAAACCCGCGTTCGCCCCTTCCCTCCGCCCGCCCCGGGGAAGCAGCGCGGAGGGCGCGGTGGGAAAAGCTGGAGCGGGTCGAAAAGTTGGGGGGAAAAGGGCCGACCACGAAGGGACTCGAACCCTCAATCTTCTGATCCGAAGTCAGACGCCTTATCCATTAGGCCACGCGGTCACCGGTGCTGCAGCCCCCCCAGCGATGCTGCCAACCCCCAGCATCACCCTCCCCCACCCCCCCGGAGCCCAAGGGCAGCGGCTGCGCTGCTGGGGCACCAGCGCTGGGGCACCCTGGGCGCTGGGGACACCGCTATGGACGGACGACGGCCGCAAGCAGGGCGTGGGTGAGCGGGCGTGGGGGCGCCGGGTGCCATTGCTGCGCTGGAGCCGGGGTGGGGGGGACAGTCCTGCAGGCAGGGCTTGGGTGCTTGGCTGGGGAGAGGCAGAAGCAGGTGAGCCCCTTTCGCTGAGCATCCAAGTCATCCCACGGCCTCACTCGGCCCCACAAGTGCAACACGGGTCTGGCTTCCCTCCCTCCTCTGCCCCCCACGATGAGCTGCTGCAGGAGGGACGTTGTGTGAGGTGCGCAGTGGAGCCAAGGACCCTGCTGCAACGGGACATGGTGGGTACTAAAAGTCTGCAGAGCAACAGGATAGATTTGCAGCTCCTGGGTACTCACATCCCACCAGCTGCTGGCAGACGTAAGGGATTGCTGGAGGCCACCACCTCCAGCATCAGTCTGGGGGCTCAACGTTGTCCCATCTCCAGTGATGGTCACCCACCAGCATAAACTCCTACAACCAACACAGCCTTCAAGACCCCAGCACAGAGGTCACCCCTACTTCTCCTCGTGCCCCTTATGTCTGAGTCAAACCCTGTCTTGTAACGCATACGCTTCCTACCTCCTCTCTCAGATGCAATCAGAGGCCACAGTAACAAGGTGCCATCTGTGATGTCCCAGCAGGGTGGGACTTTCCAAGCACACATGAATTGGAGCTGCTTCCCTACACGTGAACCATCACTTCAAGCACCTGAAGGTATAGCTGCAATCACAGCAGAAAAAATAGGCAGTGATGGAGAGAAGGGCAGCTGAGGGAAGGACAGACAGAGATGTAAAGAAAAGTCTCAGTCTTATCTTAATCATAAGGGCTTGGAGAAGCCCCTCAAGAACACGGGAGATCAACAAGGAGGCAGAAACAGCAAATCAGTGGGTGCATGAAAGGCTCAGTGCGTTGGGAAATGAGGAAATCCTTTAACGCCCACAGCCTGGGCTGCTATGGACCAGGACAGGGCTCAAAGGAGAGCAGCCTCTCCTCCACCTCCTCACCGCTGCTCACATCACACAAGCATTATTTCCCATTCCATTTCGGTGGGGTTGCAGCAGACTCTCAGCCCTCTAAATGAGACAAGATTTGCTTCTGAGTGGCTCTGGCTCCTCGCCTTTTCTTTGTGGAGATGGGCCCTTTCTTTTACTCTCCCTCAAATTGTTGGATTTTTTTTTTAATGACCTTGTTTTTCCTTTACCACAACTAAAGGCTGCTCCCAAGAGCCTGCTGAGTGCATCAAACCATTAGCGAATTCTTCCTTCCAATGCACATAAATACATTAAAAGTCTAGCTTCTGTTTACAAAATATCCGTCTCTCATTAATAAATAAAATATCAAATCAACTTACACATAACAAATGACGTGTGCTGGAACTGTTCATAAGAGACACTGTACCATTTGCCTCCTTATTTGGAAGCAGGAGACAATGCAGCGAGCTTTTATAGCTATCCTCACCTTTGCTCTTGAGGCAGGTAAGATCAAGAGGGATAGAAAAGCTTTGAGGAATTCTGTTCTCATCTGTGTGAGAAAGAATTCACCTGCTTTAATGATGTTTTTCACATCCACAGGTCCATACCCTTTCCCTTTCGGTACATCTCTCTCTTACAAGTTGAGATCTTGCCTGATCCTTTTCTGATTCAAGTGGAATTATTTTTCTAGCAGGGGCTGCTCCGAGGTACGTCTGCACCTACCACGATGTTGTTGAGTACCTGAACATTTCCTCTCACAGCAAGCTGCACGCACACATACTGCCCAAGACAAATTTGAAGGAGCCTCTGGAAGTGAAGATGGACTTAACACTGGTGGCTATTCTCTCTGTGGTAAGGACCCAAAACTCCTGTCGAGTCTTTATAACAGCAAGCGGGGTGATTGCTAGATTGGGGTCTGAGTTTTCCACCAGGCAGGGCTGGGCCAGCAAGGCCATGGGGATGAGAATCAGCCCCTTCCACTTCTTCAGCTTTCTGCTGTTTGAAAGCATTTTTGGAAGATCTGGAGTTTTCCTCCCCCTACTTCCAGAAAAAAAAAAGTCCAGAATCAGGCCCAGTTGAACAGCCCGCTTTACACCAGGCTCTAGAAGCAACTGTGCCGGGTGCCTGAACCACGCAATGCAGTTGCAGGGTGCTGGCACGTAAATGTTAACAATAATTTTTTTTTTTTTTCAAACCATCGGACCGTATGCTCCCGCTCTTCAGCCATAGGACCAAGATCCTTGAGCTCTCCTCCTGAGCTGAGTTTCTGCAATCTGTGCTGTCCACTGCAAGAGCAACAGGGGAGAGCGTCTGGGCTCTGCATTGGATGTACCTCAGAAAACTCAGCGAAAAATCTTCCCTTTTGTTTCTCCAGGTCGAAAAGCTCCAGACGGTCACTTTCTACTTCGTATTGAACCTGGTAGGTCCCTCAAGAGCGTTTCTCTCCTGTGACACCCAGCACGATGGCTGATGCCAAGCCCAGCACTCATCTCTTTCTTGCAACTTCTTCCCCCAGGAGTGGAAAAACACTTTTGTGACCTGGGACCCGCAGGACTTCTGTAACATTTCCACAGTCATTCTGCCCACGGATACATATTGGTCTCCCCCCATCTTCATTTTAGAGCGGTAAGTTCCCCCTTCATTTTTATCCACTGATTTAAGAGAAATGCAATGGATGCAAACTGTTGGTATTATGGTAGGAAATGGGATAAACTCATATGGTTAAAAGTTGTCCCCATGGGCTCTCTGTAACCAAGAACCTTGTAATTTAGATTAATGGTGACCACAGTTTATACAAAGCACTTTGTGGCTCTGTAATACTGTAACATCTCCAGAAAAGTCCTATCTGGGCTGTAGTTAAAGCTGAGGAAGCGGCAGAGACCAGCCGTGGAACGAAATGACCCTTAGCAGTTTGTTGTAAGATACAGGACAGAGAGAGCACTGTGGGTCCAACGGAGGGACAGGCACCGCTAGCTCTTTGGCTGGGGCGCAAGGAGGGGGAGGCAGCTCTGCTGTGCTGGAGAGCCAGCAATGAGCCCAGGTGGGAGTGGGAAGCTGAGGGGAGAGAGGAAGGAGTTTCCTTAGGAGGTGCAGGTCTACTACAAACCTTAGTCCAGAGGCACCCATCAGCCCTTCTTGAAGCCCCAGGTTTCCTCTCCTCACTGCTACACCCCGAGGCTGGGTGGCAGCACAGAGCGCCCCAGAAGGATGCTCACAACCCAGGCTGTTGTGGGACTGAAGAGCATTGCAGCTTCTCGGAGCTCGGTCGCTCTCCACTTTTGTTTCCTCCAGAGTGAATGGACAAAACTCGAACTTGGATTACACGATCGTCATGCACAACGGCAGCTTCATCTCCATCCAGCCCTTACAGGTTACCATAACGTGCAGCTTGGTAATCCTCAAGTTTCCCTTTGACACCCAGACGTGCAACTTGAGCATAGCTTCGTTTCTCTACCCAGGTACAGCAGCAAGCTGAGTTTTACCACAGCTGGGCTAAATTTGCAGGAGGAGGAACAGATGAGATGGACCCTGGCTAACTCCTGGGTTCCCTTAGCACCACACACTCACATCAGGTTAGCGGGGTTGAGGTCATGCAACACCAGGGAAAATGAGCTAAACCACTGTCATTTTGTTTTGGGATATTTCCCAGCAACACCTCTAGAAGCATCTGGATGTTCTGTGGCAAGTCCCTCCCCCCCGGGACTGGTCTCTATCAACCAAGAGACTAGGAGGCTTCCAGCAACAAGGCTGCTGGTTCACATACAATTTTGCAGGGCTGATGTTTCAGCACACCTGAAAGCCATGGAAACGAGAGGAAATTAAGGACAGTTTCAGGGACCCAAAGTGCAGTCAGAGTTCATCACAACAGGAAGGGTTGAAAAATAAGCAGAGGTGACACGAAACCCTCCAGCTCCCATCTGCAAAGGACAACTGTCCTAATTCACCAGAGATTGCCCCTCTGATCCACATTCCCAGCGGTCCAGACAAGTCTCTTCACCAGAATCCTTTTTAATTTCTTCCTGATGGGCTAAGAAATCCCAGCAGGGTAAGAAACATTACCTTTCTCCATCTGATCTGTATGCAGCCATGGGTGGGAGGGAAAGGGAGAGGAAATAACTGACTTCTAATAAATACCTGAACTCTGCAAATTCTCTCCTCCGCNGACAAGTCTCTTCACCAGAGTCCTTTTTAATTTCTTCCTGATGGGCTAAGAAATCCCAGCAGGGTAAGAAACATTACCTTTCTCCATCTGATCTGTATGCAGCCATGGGTGGGAGGGAAAGGGAGAGGAAATAACTGACTTCTAATAAATACCTGAACTCTGCAAATTCTCTCCTCCGCTGCCTCCTGCCCAAGCAGTAACAGACCTTGTCATGAAGACGAGACGGACACCAGCTGAGATGATGACAGACAGCCAGAGATACATCCTAAATGATGGAGAATGGAAGTTCACTAACCTGACCACCCTAGAATACTTAGAAGAGCTGGATGACAGGGCATTTTCTGTGGTCACCTACGTGGTACAGCAGTACTTGCATACTATATTGCACATTCACCCACCACAGTAAGTTATCTCCTGCTCACCTAAATTTTGTCCTTCTTCAACAGATTTCCATGGAGAGACGACCCACTCTGTATACTTTGAACCTGATCCTCCCAACGTGCGCCCTGTATCTGCTGGATATGGCTGTGTTGTTCGGACCCAGCTCTCTTGAGGAGAAGATCAGTTTCCAGATTGCCATAATCCTTGGCAGCTCCATGTTAGCTGTGATTCTCAACAACATCCTTCCAACTTCCTCCAACAAACCACCTGTAATAGGTACCCATCTTTACTGAATAAAAACCAACTAATTTTTACCCAGGTACCAACCCCAAGGAAGGTCTTTGGGTTCCATGAGCACCGAAGTCATGAACAGCTAAGCTCTATCACCTTGCTGGGGTTAGGTATTTCCCCTCCTTCCCCACCAGGCAACTGAACACAGACAGGACTACATTCAAGAAAACGATGCCAATTATCAAGGGCTTTCTTTGTTATCGTATTGTTCTGCAGTGGTATTCTTCTTGGGGACCTTCCTGCTCATGATCATGGCTGTGTTAGACACCTTCTTCCTGTTGCACCAGCAGCACAAAGCCCTACGCTTAGACAAGGTTCTCGGAAGCTTCCAGGAAGGTAAAGCAACCCAAAAATCTCTTAAGCAAGTAGGTTCAGTGCATTTCACTGCAGGTTCCTTTGAGCAAGGGTGGGTTTCCTCAGGGCAGCCGGCACCCAGGGCATTATCAGTCGCAGCAGTCACCCATCGAGCCCCCCTACACCAACACATGCTATTTCCTCTTTGCAGACACGCACCCCGAGCTGGCGACGGGAGCCGTGAACAACCAGACCACAAAACACCTCGCCGAGGCAGGCATCCAGCTGCTGAACCTTCCCAAGGTGGCCCAGGAAAAAGGGGAGCCAGCCAAGCTCCACTGGCAACCGCAGGAGCAGAATGCATTTCTGCCAGTTCTGGAGAAGGTGCTTCTCTACAGCCACTTCTTCCTGTCCCTGGTTTTCTTCACTATTATCTCTATAAAATGGAGCACCTAGAGACCGGCTCCACACCGTGCTCATTCAGTTCTCCTCCATGGTATTGCTTCTAACCCCTCCACTGCAATTTTTTTGCTGCTTGATTCATAGACCTGCAGTTGTTTGTTGCCTAAATAAATTAAACATAAAATAAATAAATAAAATAAATTTAAAAACCCAAACCCACAGGGCACGAGATCTGCATGCTTAGTGCTTTGTACCCTAGTTCAGTAGAACTATGTGCATTCTTAAAGTATTCTGTGGGCTAGCAGGGTATTTGAATAAAACAATTGTGAAAGCTGGCGGTAATACCTTCATCCTATCAGTCTATAATTCTTACCACAAACACGACCAACAGAAAACAGAGTTAATGCCCCTCTCTTATGGGCATGTTTCCATTTTGGGGAAAGGTGTTTTAAGAATTCCACCTCAGATAATTAAGTAAAACAATGCAAATCTGCAATTCTGTGAGTTTCAGTGAGATCTGCATCATTCAGAAACCCAGGACAGAGAATAACAGGATCAGCAGGATTAAAGGGGGGGATATGTGGGATGTTTCAAAAAAATTAAAAAAAAAAATTTTTTTTTTAAATGTACACTCCTTCAACTCCTTTTGCAATTGGCTGCACCTAGACCATCACAACCAACCTAGAAAACATCCCTAGACCTCTGCCTGTAGAACCACTGAGACATACCTCCCACTGCATCGCCGATCACTAAACACACTCCAGCATCTCAAATGGCTTTACACGTTCAACTTCGGAGCAACTATTTGCCTGCAATGGCAGAAGAACTACATTCCCTGCACCATGGGGTTACAGAGGGGAGCAGGCGGTTTATTTGCATTGCAGAAGATGCAGTTGGACTCAGTTTGGTCACCAGGGATAGCTGGGATCTTGCTCCTCGCTACAAAAACAAGCTCACAGGCAGGAAAGCCAAAATTTAGGAAAAGGGGACTGTCTGCAAGTTAGTGTATTGTTCCACATTTCTCAAAACCTTGCAACCTCACATCTAAGATCTAAGCCACAGACAGGAGGGAAAGTACTTTATTTAAAAGATCCGAGTCTGACAGTCATTAGGCAAACTGCTCCCAGAAAAGTTTACAGATCAGCAATCGGCTTGTGGGGCCAGTACGGGTATTTCTCCTTGTCCAGTTTGGTTTCAGGGAAGGCTTCGTGCAAGTCTTCAAATGTCATCTGTTCAAATGGAATCATGCTTCTGAGCTTCTGAAGCTTGAAGTGGGAGCAGAGACAAACATGTTACACGTCACTTGTCAGCAAGAAAGAGCAAAGCACATGCAAGTGAGAACAAGGCGTGTGCCAGGCTGGTTAAAGAGAGTACTCACTCAGCAAAGTCCGCACTTACTTGCTGCTCATACTGGGCAATCCGAGCTTTGGAAGCCTGCACGTATTCAGCACTGCTCTTTGCCTGCAGGAAAGCAGAGGATGCGGTGAATACGGTTACGGTAAAGACAGTGACCTAGAGTGAACCCGCAACCCCATGCTTCAACTTGGCATTGAAATTCATCACCATTACACTGGGTAAGTGGACAGAACCATGATCAAATCCCAGACAGCAAAACCCTTCCACCTGCAGAGATCCTCCTGCTTAGCCAAGTGCCAGACACGTGTGAAGACCAGAGCCGTGCTCTAGCTCAGGCTGCCCTGCCTGCACAGATGCACATACAGAACGTCCCTTCCCTCTCACCCCTCCCATCTTCACAGAAGTCAGAGACTACCCCAGCACCAGGGAACAGTTCAAACACTTACAGCTTCCTGCTCTTGGGCATCAATTTTGGCAGTTTGTGTATCCACTGGCTCAGGAACCTTTAGCGCGCTGAACTGTAAATCAAAAGAGAAAAGGTTTTACATGGTTTGTTTGACCACAACAATCCTTCACACCAAGGTCACCTTCCCCAGCAGCAGGGGAGCATGCCCTACTTTCTCCCTAGGATATGCTCACAACCATGAAATTTAACGAGCTTTCTAAAACTGATCACTGCAGCTTGACTGTGTCCTTCACAAGCAGCACTGCTCACCTGTGAGCTTAAAGCAATCTAATTCTGCACTGCCTACCAGCACCAGGACACCTAGTACTAACCACGTCCATCACAGCATTGCAGAGGGCAAAGGACAACTTTGTAAGGAAGCAAGAAAGTCTAAACCCAAAGACTTATCATACCACAGACTTATTTCCCCCAAGACAAAGTTCCCAGATCCATCTGAAGTCAGCGAGTCCTCCCAGCCGTGGGAGGCCAATTTTCGCAGTGCCAGACACCACGTGTCCTTCAGCAAAAGCCTTGCTCGTGCTTTTCAATTCCTGCTTATGGAAAGGACAGCCAGCCCTACAGGCATCCACCAGCCGTACACATTTCCCAGTGTGCAGAGCCACGCTCGCCACCTTCTTCCATTCAGCGAGTGAGAAAAATACCTTGAACGTTTGCTTCAGGAGAGACACTACCCGAATACAATCCTGCAGTCAAAATAATTTATCAAGTTTTCTTCCCCTCGGCCTACAGTGCCACAGGTTTCCTCCTGAAAGATGGCACTGAAGCAACCTCCCCAAGGTTAGAGACACTGATCTGCAGGATGTAAAGCTGGGGCACCCGCTAGCCAAACCAACCTCCTCTGCCAGTTCTGGTGTTTTCCTCTCAACACCAAAGACATTCCCCATTTAAACCTCCAAAGAGCAATACTTAGCTGACGAACAAACTAACCTTCTTCTGAAACTCATCCACCATGCCAGCTTTAGCAACAGCAGCCTTGTAGTGAGCCCAGTCGATGACCGGGGGTTTCTCTGGCAGGGCGGCCAACCTACAGAGATGGAGGACAGCAGTCACAACCAGCGCTAGAAGTAACCTTGCGCTATTGTTTGCTCTCTGCTGCAATTTCTTTCCAGAGCATCAGCAGACACTGCTAAGTTTAGTTTAAATATTTTCAGGTTAAACCCTGCCTGCAAATCCCTCCGCCCTTGAAACAGACTTCTCTATACAGACAAGAAAAGTTCAGCCTGCAGCCCGGCTCCGCTTCAAACTCCTACAGAGCACCTCTGGGCACAGCCCTGTAAGAAAGAATCAGGCAGCTTTCACAACACCGAGCTGGAGGCAAGCAGCGATAGCAACTGTAATAGCCACCCACAGTCGTATCAAGCAGCAGATGCTGAAGGATTCGAGAAGACTCATCGTGAATTTGTAAAGCATTTAACAGAATAACGGAGCTTACAAAGTGTTTTGAACACATCAAAGCAAACCGCTTTCACGGAATTGGTTTTTGTTTCTTACGTTGCAGTTCCCGTTTTACCAGGGGGAGGATTAAGCAAAGATGATTTGCCAAAACAAGCCACCAGCTACCTTGACGGTGACCTGTTTCAATGCCTGCCAGGACACTTCTGCGAGACGACAGCTACCGACACCGGCTTGACCCGGCGCCCCAGAGACTGAACGGCTCAGCAGCGGGGCAGACTCACCGGGCCGACAGCGCGTCGTTGCGGGTCTTCAGGGCGTTGAACATGGCTCTCTGGTTGGGGGGCACCCTCTCGGCGAAGGCCGCCCAGTCGATGGCCTTGATGGCAGCTCTGCGGCCCGCCATGCTTCCCGGCTGCGCGCAGGAGAGATCACACCAGGCGGGGTAACGGCGGGGAGCACGGCGCGGGGAGCACGGGGCTCGGGCACCGAGGGCTGCGCGCTGGGCAGGGCCGCGGGGGGCCGCTCGCCTCCCCAGCCCAGCCCCGCCCCGGCCTCCCGCCCCCCCCCCCCGCGCCCCC
>VZSC01014167.1:179552-213893 GCA_013398225.1 Steatornis caripensis
CTGAACGTGGGCGGCACGTACTTCGTGAGCACCCGGCAGACGCTGTGCCGGGAGCCCAAGTCCTTCCTGTGCCGCCTCTGCTGCCAGGACGGGCCCGAGCTCGGCTCCGACAAGGTGAGGCCNCGGGCCGCCTTAGCCGCCGCGGCAGCCGGTGTCACCGGGGAGCAGCGCCCCGCCGTACGGGCAGGGTGATGGCCCCGGCTGCCGGCGGCCCCGGGCCCAGCGCTCCCCCCTGCTCTTCGGCCCCGGGAGCCCCTGACCCTGCGGCGGGGACAGGCCGATCTCCACAGCGGCCCCAGGGCACACATCACCGGCGCACACCATCTCCTCGGCCCTCGTGTCCCGTTACACGGCCACAGATCTGGCCACATGCCCAGGAAGGGGGCTCAGCGTCTGCCCTCGTGCCTGTGACACCCTGGTGCTGCACGCACAGACGTCCTCGGCCTCCCGCGGGGCCGTGACTCCCCTCAGGGAGCAAGCCAGCACCTTCCCACAGTGGTTACAGCAGAGAGGGGACTAGAAGGAAGCCTGCCTAGACACAGGAATTTCACTGATTTCTCACCCTGAGCATGTATTACTTTTTAAACACATTTCACTTTGCTCTCCTAAAAGATCTCGGCGCACATTCCTTACCCGGGGGATAGCTTTGAAGTCAGTGCAGTTTATCGTAAGGATTTTGCAAACAGTTATTCTTGTAATTGCAGGTTTGCTGTAGGATCTGCGACATGAGGTTTTGTAAACATTTTGTGGGGAGGTCAGACTGAGAATGAGTCGGGTCTCTTGTCGCTCCGTTCATTGTTTAATCAAAAGATAAATTCTGGTCGTGATCAAAATAGCGGTCGCCAGCATCGGTGAATAGAGGAGATGACATTTTGGAATGTTTTTTCCACAGTTTTTAATTGCTTTAGAGTAGATTGGATTAACGAGACAAGTGTTGCTTTAAAGTGATTTAAGGGCGTGATATGAAGGGGTTCTGGAGAGGCTTTGTCAATGCTTCAAAGCTGGCTCAAGAGATGCGTTTGGTTGTGAATTGTTGGTTGTTTGATGACAATAGTTACTGTGTTGCTAGAGACAGGGCTCGTGTGTCTTCAGTAGTAGAAAGAAGAAAGGAGGATAAGAGAGCTACTTGAACCATCATATGCTGTTAAGTGGAACTGGAGATCCAGTTTTCCTCCAGAGTCTCCTGGTAAAACTAGTCTGGCAAGCAAATTTAGACAGACCACAACTGCCCCTTTTGGGTTTTATTATTGCAGTGAAGAAAAACTGCTAAGCCCTGCTTTTGTCTCCAGGTACATAAACTCTGTTCATAGAAGAGCTTAATTTGAAGCATCTGCCAGCATTATTGAGCTGCAGGTTGTGTAGCTGAGTTCAGCTGTTGAAAAAAATCCCCGTCGGTTTCAGTGTAGAGTCATTAGTACACCTTTCACAGGCAAATGAATCCAGATTCTCAAAGAGAAACTGTTTGATTTGTTGTTTTCCACCAAAATTATTTTTTTCCACGTAACCATCCCTGCTTCATTCCTGTACACACCCAACAGGACGAGACAGGGGCGTATCTCATCGATAGAGACCCCACGTATTTTGGTCCAATACTGAACTACCTCCGACATGGGAAGCTCATCATAAACAAGGAACTTGCAGAAGAAGGTAAGAGAAAATTGCAGGGTGAGAACGGCAAACGCTGTTTGGTAGCAGCATCCGAGCGCCATCAGCAGAAACTGGCCTGAGTGCATAGGGTTCCTGATGTGACGATACGTAAGGGTGCGAGCAAGCCGCGTTTCCCACTGGTGCTGCTAGTTGGTACCATTAGTTTCTCAGAAGGATGCTCATTAACGGGGTTTAAATCATTAGATTCTGTATCTTCCTGAAAGAAAGCAGAGGCCTGCCAACTTACAACACAACCCATCACCGTTCTGCTTAGCTCAGAGCTAAAGATCTGTTAGCGCATCTCCTCCCCCTCCACACAGCAGTTCTCTACAAGCAGGCAGCTTTGGTAACTTTCCCCTAACGGCGCTCTGTGAACAAACTAGAGATTGTACCACGAGGTTTCTGATAATCCCAGGGAAAGGGGAATAATCTTTCCTAAAGATCCTCTAAGTTACAAAAGGAGGTGACTGTACTGGTTTTCTTCCGGCCTGGGAGCACGAGATCAGGGGCTTTTCAGCATTCAGGGATTTTCGCACATCTGTGCTAAATTTGGAGTCAGGAGCGGGTGTTGCGTCCTTGTAGCAGAATCATCTTCATTCTACCCTATACAAAGTTACAGAATTTCTCTCTGCTTTTTGTTCCTTTCCTAGGGGTACTGGAAGAAGCAGAGTTTTACAATATCGCATCTCTTGTGCGGCTGGTGAAGGAGCGAATACGGGATAACGAGAACAGAACCTCTCAAGTAATGCACAGGAACATTTGCGTTATGAAGTCAGTCATTTTCTCTAGCACAGTAGAAGGACACGCATGGCTGTAGACACTGCTAGTAGCAGTTCTTTGGTTTAGTAGTCATCTTTAACGGGGAAATAAGTGCCTTTAGGTAGATCCAAGGCACAGCTAGGGAAGAGTATCCATTATGGTTTTATAAGCACAGACCACTGAGTCATCTTGTTAACACTGCAGGGAGAGACAATGAATTAAGCAGAAGCGGCCAGGAGCAAAGATAGGTAGTTATAAAGCAAAACGTACTGCTTTGGTAGGTAAGGAATAGTTCAAACTCTTCCTTCTCTAAACCGTTGTCTTCCCTTTATATCTGTCTCTCTGTGTCAATTTCTCCCATTGCTGCTCAGCTGATACTAACACACCCAGTAGATTCCATTTCAGAAGAGCAGTGTTTTCAAAAAGCGGTAAATTGCTTCAAAAGCTAAAGAAGTTTTGCTTTCACTGGCCCTTAGACACCTAGAAGGCTTTTAAGAGAAGTGTGCCAGCTATGTACCTATTTTAAAATCAGTTGGGTGGTCAGAAGGGTGAAACCTCAGAAAGCCTCTGGGGCTCAGACTTCCTCAAATAACAAGGCAACAGAGCAGGAGAGGCTTATTAGTTCCCTAGCTTGATACTAGTATAACAATTGCTAAACTCGTGCTTATTTTTATTCTTCTTGCTTTAGGGACCTGTGAAGCATGTGTACAGAGTCCTGCAGTGCCAAGAGGAAGAGCTCACACAGATGGTGTCCACTATGTCTGACGGGTGGAAATTCGAACAGGTACGGTTACCAAAGAACGGCAGAATCCCTTTGAAAGCTGCATATGGAATAAGCAGAGCTTGTCATTGAATTGCATTTCACACTGCTCTTCTCTTCTGAATAAGCAGTCTGAACTGAGCAGCAGGCTGCTAAGTGACAGGGAAAGGCAGAATTCACTCAAATTGCTGAGAGAGATTTCATTTTCTCTCAGGACTTCTTGTATCCTTGTCAAATTCCAGAGCAATTCTTCCCTTCTCTTGCATTTCATCACATATACCAGGCCCCAGTACAACAGTTTTATCCAGGAAAATTAATAGAGCCATGAAAAAAGCACAGCACAACTCTTCTGGAAGCTCAAAGCCATGACTCCTGCGTTTGCTAAAGAGGCACTGAGTGACGTGAGAAATACACTTCCTGCAGATGCCTTTGTCCTGCAGCCGGTTTCGGGGCTGGGGGTCACTGAAGTTGCATATGGCATTAGTTCCAGATTCATTTTCTGGAATCAAATACAGTCCTCTTATTTAGGAAGACAAAACTGGAAACCAGCTGGCCTGTGTGTTAATGCTATATTAAGAAACTGCAGAATAGGCTCTGTGGATTACAGCTCTGCTGTCTTCCCAATTCGTCCAGCTTCAGTACAAGTGGATGTTGTGGGAAATGTGCTGACGTGAAGTGAGGCATAGGATTAGCAACAGCACTTTGCATCACTTGTATATATCTGTTGTGTAATGACTGAAAACTCCTATTCCATAGTGGAGAGGCAGCCAAAAACTCCTGTCCCTGTGAGCCAGTAGTGAGATCTTGTGACCTAGAGCCACTAGCTGCTTTATGGAAATGCAGCTCTCCAGCACCTGGGTTTTGCTGTCCAGACATTTACTCAGCAGAATTTGCCTTTCACACATGCACGTATACACCCCCAAAACCAAAAGGCTATAGGCAGCGCCCTGCACGGGAATCTGTACCGTTACATCTTTCCTAGTCTTGCTTTTCAAATCTATAATGATAGGATCAAGGTACTAGTTACAAGCAAATGCTAATTTGTTCCCTTCCTCCTTTTGCACAAATCACAGAGATCCCTGCCAGCTTCCCTCCTGTACACTGCGGGCATGAGGAAAATTTCCTGCACATCCCACTCCAGCACGCTCTGCCATCAGGAGCTGTTCTTGCCCCCCCCAGGACTTGGTCAAACAACCCCAGGGACAGCAAGCCCTGACAGATCCAATGCTTTGGTTAGGGCTAGACCTCACAGAGCAGCACAGCCTCCCTCCAGCTGTGAGATGGTCCAGACTGGGTGACAGAGCAGGAACGTGGCGATGGTGCAGCATGGGCTGCATCCCACGCTGAAGCGGGCCCTGCTGCACATTGTAGCTGCAGCCTATTGCCAAGGTTTTTCCTCAGATGTGCAACCCAGCATGGCTTCTACCCTCCCCCAAATCACACCACTTAGCATGCTGAGACACGTTAGGGGAGATGGCGACAGATCACCGTACTGGGGACAAAGAGAGTCTGTTGATAAATCTTAGCCTGATGCCAGTGACTCAACAGGGCAGACATTCCCCTCACGCGCACTTTGGATCCAATCACTTCATAACATCACTGTTTCAGAAACCTGCAGGAAAGCCAGACGTGGTAAAAGCTGTTGCAGCCTTATTGTCTGTCAGGCTTGGATTCCCAGAGGAGCATGTGGCCTTGCAGGTTCTCTGCCTTGTACCACACAGTCCTGCTTAAATCAAGGATGGAATAGAAATTTGCTATTTTAAAGAGCAATCCATTCATTCTCCTATCCACCTACAGTTCAGTAGTCTGGAAAATTGCTATCTTTATCAAAAGATACTTTTGTGTTTGTTAAGTAAATAGTGGTGTGTGGTACTGAAATACGCAAAAGCTTAACAGTCAAGACGGGGAGCAGGGAAGCACAAGAAAAAAACATTTTTTTTTTTTATCCTGTGTCTATCTTTTGCCCCTGGCACAAACATCAAAATGTATTTAAAACAGTACTGGAGGTCATCGGTACAACAGCCCCCCCACCAAGTCTTCCTGCAGCTGCACCGTAACCATATAGTAGGAAGGCTGTTGNAGAAAAAAACATTTTTTTTTTTATCCTGTGTCTATCTTTTGCCCCCGGCACAAACATCAAAATGTATTTAAAACAGTACTGGAGGTCATCGGTACAACAGCCCCCCCACCAAGTCTTCCTGCAGCTGCACCGTAACCATATAGTAGGAAGGCTGTTGACTGTGTCCATCTCATATAAATATGAAGCTGTCTTTTCAAAAATCCATTCGGACATGGAAGTTAGGGTGCACGCTGCATATTAAAGTTTCCTAGATATATGCAGTTGATAAGATTCACGTTGCTTTCTTCGGATTACTTACATTTATTACCTGAAAAGCAGAACTGAGTTGTAAACGACAAATTAGCTCTGCACTCCAGGATGTCCTTTTAATGTAATAATGATAAATGAGACAGATGGGATTTCTTGGATCGAGTCCAGACCCCTCATTACAACAGTAGTAGAATATAATCCCATTTATACAGATATCAAAGTCCATCTTGACAGCATCTACGTGAAGAATAGTGCCAGTTTGCCACGTGTCCCCTCGTTAATCCCACATCTGTCTGTGGTAAAGAATTGCCTTTCCAGCTCTTGCATATCAAAGTCAAAAGGCAAGTTGAGAGCTGAGTTCAGCATAGTCTGGACCAGGAAAGCCTGCAATGCCTGCCGTGTGCCTGCATTCGCTGGGTATTATATATGGCAAAATCTGATTTTCTGCCCTCAGTAACTGGAAAATGTTCTGGTCTTTAGCGTTAGTTTCAGGCTGGAATTTCTTCTTGGGGCTCCAGGTGCCAGTAGAGGGCTCTGGAGCTCGGCTGTGTCCCTGCCTTACACACAGGACAGCTTGTGACACACGAGGCTACGGGACACAGCAGGGCCAGAGCAGGCCTCACGGACAGTCGCACTGCACAAAGGGGTTGTAGGAACAAAGCAAAAGTCAAGACTTGCTGATAGTTACCTTGGCTATCTCCTGTTGCACAGCTGATCAGCATTGGATCTTCCTATAACTATGGAAACGAAGACCAGGCAGAATTCCTCTGCGTTGTGTCCAGGGAGCTCAACAATTCTACCAACGGCATTGTTAAGGAGCCCAGTGAGAAGGCAAAGGTAAGGCATCTGCCCAGATGTATTGACTTGAATTCCCCTACGCAAAGAAAAAGCCCTTCGTACGCTAGTGGATCCATAATTTGCAGTAGCAGCTGCATAGCAACTTTCCTATTTCCTCCTGTACACGCGATCTTCCCTTCTTGGAAGACTCCGTGTTTTACTGTAGGACGAGAGCTAAGGCTCTTTGTATGTTTCAAATTAAGACCAAAAAACCGGAGGAAAGAGAGAGACTGGAAAAAGGAGGACAGCATAGCAAGGACCTTTGAGATTGGTTACATTTTGTGGTTGAAGGATGTTGCAGAGAGAGACAAGCTTTCTTATCCTTTTNGTGTTTTACTGTAGCACGAGAGCTAAGGCTCTTTGTATGTTTCAAATTAAGACCAAAAAACCGGAGGAAAGAGAGAGACTGGAAAAAGGAGGACAGCATAGCAAGGACCTTTGAGATTGGTTACATTTTGTGGTTGAAGGATGTTGCAGAGAGAGACAAGCTTTCTTATCCTTTTTCAATCCACTCTTTTTTTTTCCCCCAGGATAGCAACAAAAGGCAACATTCTTAACTCCTGGCAGGCAGCTAAGGTGGGTATCTAGAGAAGGGCTCAGTCAGCTTTAACCAGCCTGTCATTTGTTATGGTAGCATAAAAGCTAGCAAGCCTCTCTCACGTTAGTCCACGTTTCCTTTCTCTACAAAATACAAGGACTCCGAACATGAACTTTTGCATCTAAACTTGTCCAAGGTATCTCTGGAAGCTCTCTTCTTTTTCAGATTCTTCAAGAGCGAGGATCCCGGATGTAATTGAAGTGTCCACTCCGTTAAAACTCCCAGATGTCAAAAGGACAGTCTAGCTGGGCAGCACGTCTCTCCGCAGTGCAACCCCGCCCTTGTACAGTAACCAAGCTAATGCAAAGCAAAGCCGAGCCTGTCCTGCCAATGGCAAATAATTCTGGTCATAACCAAAGGCTTCCCTCTTACCCTGGAAACCAAGGAAGGAGAAGACTCTTCCAGTTGGATAGTCCTTTCCACAAGTATTTGTTTTATTTTCTTGGCCAGCACTGTATTGAATTTTACCAAGAATGGCTGGGCTGGATTCCCAGTCGGAGCTTTTGCAAAGGTTGCTCAGGTCCACAGGCCCTTGTAATTAGTCCTACCTTCACAGGCTGGTGTGGGTGGGAGTTCTGTATTTGAGCTGTGCCATTTCCTGCACCTAGGTCTGCCACCAGAAAAGCACAGAGACCTTGCAACACTCCCCCTAGTGATCAGCCAGCCCCATCCCCCCCAAATCAGAACGACAGGGCTTTAAAAGGAAGAACAAAACAACCACCCATAAAAAACCCACACAGACTTTTTCCATTCTCACTTTGTATTTGTTCCTTGTTCAATTCCCGAGCTGAGTTTAGGTACTGAGGGGAGTGGAGTTGTGTGCATATCTAACACAGGTCTCGCTGTTAACACTATTATGTATGGGCATTCTCCAAAGCCCGTTACTTTGCATGCATAAACAGAGACCTGCATTCACCCAGAATAGCGATAGTTCCGTCCTTGACACTTCTCTGCTGTGGAAGAGTGGTGACATCTTCCCCTCCAGTGCCCTGCCACGGCCATATCTTAGCCTGGTGCAAAGTCACAAGGCTAGGGACCTGTTGCTGCCAAGTTCAGCTTTGCCTTGTTTGTCTCCAGCAGCGTGGGCTCTGTCTCCTCCCATCTCACCATGGGAGGACTTCAGGCAGAATTTATTTTGTACTGTAGCAAGCAGGTAGGTTTAACCCATGAGATCCTTTGCGGAGGACATCCCTAATTACGTGCAGTGATTTATCTGCAGCCCCCTCCTGTCCCCACTTCTAAGAGATCACCTCAAATTACAGAGGGGCATCACAGAGTTGGGGGTGGGGTGGTAAAAAGTTGCCAAACTGTTGTAATGTTTCTTGTCCAAAGTGATGTGTCAACTTATGTGACTTTTTTTTATTTGCTTGGAATGCCTTGGATGGATGTGCAAAATGTTCATTTGTGCCTCTCGAATTCTAATCTTAGCCAAACTGCAGTCACTGGTTCCCCTGTGTTAATCTGTGCCATGCCTAACCAAGGGCATGTCCCTCTTAGTCTGGTAAATGGAATTTCTTAGGAATTTGCTGCATGTTTTTCTGCTTTCATCCTGGCTTTGTTCTTTGTAGCCTAAGTGTCCAGGCACTTGGGTCTTTTTGAGTCGAGTCCCAAACTGACATTAAACACAAATCTTCAGAGATGCTGGAGTTCACAGACATTGACAAGCTCAGAGCAGATGTTTCTCAATAAGGTATCAGAAAATTCCTCACCTGGACTGAGGAGTTGGGCTCCTTTCTGGAGGACTTCAGCTACCTGAGGTCTCCTTAAAGTTTTGAAATAAAATTAGGCAGGTTTCCAATCTTATCACTTGTTGCTGACAGGGCCTTGCAGTACCAGAATGTTACCAACGAACAGTCCAATGGTCCAGTTCAGCAAACAAGACGCACAGCAAAGACACCGAGTAACACCGCTGCACTCTGCCTCTTTTCACTCCTGTACGTACTCTTGCCTGTCCTCGCCCATCCTGCTTTGCCAACATACCTCCTCCGGTGGAGGCTTTGCCTCATTCTCAAGAAAGACTGGTTAATTATATGTGCTAGTTTAATCCTGGTAACAATGGACCATGCCAAATGTCTTTGAATTCACATTGTGTCAGTTACAGGCTGTTGAAACGCAGCTGGCTTGCCATCACGCTGAAGCACCCAGCTCTTCTCCTTCCCTCCATCTTCCCTGTTCATAATGTGGTGAGATGGTACTGGTGTGATTAGACCGTACACCTTGGCTGGGCCTAAACAACACTGTGATGTGTATAGATATCTCTCCTCTGTCAGTATCTTGTAGCCTCGGTCATTGTCTCTCTGTACACACAGCTAAGAAATCACAGCTGAGAAATCAAGAAGTGCATGTATGCAAGCTAGCAGGCTAAAAAGCCCTTTCACACTCTTACCTGTCTTCTTTCCCTTCCTCAGAGGAAGGAGTTTCTGGGAACTGGTCAAGAAATACCAAACTAAAGGCACCAGGAACTGGTTGAGCTGCTTTTGTCACACTGGTGCCAGCTGAGCACCTTGCTGTTCAAACCATGGCGTGCACAGCAACACCAATTGCAAAGGGAAGCTTTCTGTCCAGTACAGCTCAAGCAGATAAAAACGATACCTCGTTGCTTTTTTGTATCGCAAAAATGCCATACGTGCTGAAGCCCACCGGAGGACTGCCTGATGCAAGAGCAATGCCATCGCTCTCCCTGCTGAGCCACAGAGAACCTAAAAATTACCAGTTGAGTGGAACAGCTGTTTAGCTCCCATGCACAAGAAAAGACTGCCAAAGTAGCATCTTGGCTTTCGCCTCCACACTGCTCTCTGCAGTGAGGATGAGCCAGGGGATCGAAGACTCTTTGGGTTCAATTGCAGGGTCTGAAAGTTCAACAGAACAAGTTTATGGTAGCAATTCAGTCATTGGTACCAGGCACTTGAGTTCTTGGGCGGTATTTAGGAGCAGGCGTGCAGTCCATCCTGAGCAGGTGTATTCCCAGTGGAAGATTTCCCCTTTCCCGACTGTGCTAGGTTGCCTTTAGGTGACCACAAGGCTGGNTTCAGTCATTGGTACCAGGCACTTGAGTGCTTGGGCGGTATTTAGGAGCAGGAGTGCAGTCCATCCTGAGCAGGTGTATTCCCAGTGGAAGATTTCCCCTTTCCCGACTGTGCTAGGTTGCCTTTAGGTGACCACAAGGCTGGTCTCTGCATTATGCACCAGTTGCATCCTTCTGTGCTCAAGACAGGGCTTTTCCTTCCATTGCCTTTCACTCAGTCACAACTGTATCACAACTAGCGCTGAATTAGGATGAAATTTGTCCTGTTTACTCTAAAAGGTAGCATGTTGTGGTGAGTAGGGTGGGCAAGTAGGGGTAGATCTACTGGATATCCAAGGGGGCTTGTGCCTCTTGGGAAGGTTTGCTTTAAAGCATTAATCCTGGGAATGGAGAGTAGGACACTTTGGTTTTTTTTTAAACTTTCCCAGTGGCCTAAATTGTTCCATTATGGCAAGACTGGAAATAACCTCTTAAAGTGTCTTTGTTTCTGCACATTTTTAAAAATCGGTTTTTCTCAGGGGTGACTGAGTGGGCTGAGGCAAAGGGGGCATGGTTCGCTGCAGGGCAGTGGGACGGAGCAGCTCCCCAGTCCTGCAGCTGGGCCGTGGGCTCCTCCCCTCCGATTTGCCTGCAAACCCAGAGGTTTTGTACAGTTTGTCACATGTCAGTGCCCTTTGCTACTGTTTCTCTTTGTTTATTAAATGTGTTTGAATAACAGTTGAGATGCTGTGATTAATTTTTTTTTTTCAATAAAGATTCTGAAATGGGTTTGAAAAGTTTGAACAAAGTCTGCAGCCTGCTGCTTTCTCTGCATCCGTCTGCCACCTTACCGCACAAATGCTGCATTATGGGGAAAGAAACACAAAAACTGGGTACCTGCGTCTGACTCCCATTTATAACAATGATTTGCCAAGAGGAGAATATAATTAGATTTTGGAGTCCTTCCTGGTTATTTCAGAGAAAAAGACAAAACAAAGCATGTTTCTGATTTTCTGTTATAGAAAAGAATCTAAACATCTACATTTATCTGTACTGTTTCCACCGACAACCACAAGCAAGTAGAACATTAATGCAAGCGTTAAACACAAGCAGCTAAGAACGGAAGGGGATTTTTTTTGTTAGCTTTCATTTGCTAAACCCCTACTCGACTCTGGACCAGCACACGTGGCAGAAAGGTCTGACCGTTTGAGACAGCTTTGCCCCTTCCTCCATCACAAAAGACCCATGCTGAACATCTGCAGAAGCTTGCGAACACCTTGCTGCTTCCCACACAAGACCAAAGATACACGGTTCTTGTCATCACCAAGACAAATGGAATGAACATGAGAAAAATAACTGCAGTTTCTTAAAACTAGCTTCCCCCTAGCCTGCAACAGACTGCCCTTGGCATGCACCGTTTGCCCAGAAACCCTCGAGGGTGTTTTAAATAGTTGCTCTATTACCTCCACCCTGAAAGCTGCCAGCCTTCCCCGTGTTTGTGCCGCCAGTGAGACGGGTGGATTAGCTGAGATTTAGTTTCTTTCCTGTTTACAAAGCATTGCGACTCAGAAATGCTTGAAACGCAGAAGCAGCAACAGATGGACAAGCAGCAGGGAGGCAAAGAGGCAAACCAGATATTCAAGCTTTGGTGATGCTTAACGTTGACCATTCAGGCCTAACGGGGGGAAAAGGAGGAGCGAAGATATAAGCGAAGAACATGAAAATTTGGATTAATTTAGTCTTACTTTTGACTACAAGTGGCTGCTGACCACTGTAGCTGCTCCGAAGGCTGCCATGCAGGCACGCTGCCTGCCTCCGCTTCATCCCCACCGTGACAGGAGCCTCAAAACAACGGAGCAGGGAGGGGGCTGGCACGTCCCCAAACCAGGGTTTAACACCAGCGCGGTGGAAGACAAGACTCTCCCCACACGGGACGGGCAGAAACCATGGCTGAGCCAAGTTTGGCATAGCACGGGTTGATTTAAGACTGGACTTCTAAAATCTCCTTGACCCATTCCCATATCTCCATGCCAGTCCCGCTTGCAGGGCTGGACTGCCAGTGAACTTACCCAAAGCAAAGCCATGCTCAAGTGCCAGCAGAATCTTGGGCAGAGATGGAAACTACAGGGCTGGTTCTGCTGATGCCACATGCACATTTGTGCACGTTCACAAGGTAAGATTTGTCAGCAGAAATTCAAATTACAGCCAGCATTTCAGGCCTGCAGCCGTAGCCTCCCTGCTCTCCCACTTTAGGGCTGTCCTATAAAGCCATGCAGGCTGGAAAAGCCTTTGAGTAGGATCTTTCACCAGCTCCAGGTCTGCCAGGCAGGCGGTTCCTCTCACACAATGCTCTGTTGCTATGCAGAAGACACCAATGCCACTCAGCTGTTTCTGCAGAAACCGCAAGCTGGAGCCACCAGGCCTTTGCACCATCCCTCGCTTCCCCATCCAAGGCTGTGCAACCCGCTTAACTCCTTTGAAAAATCATTTATTTACTTCTTGCCGCTGAAGACACAGGAGATGCCCCAGCATTACCAAGCGGCAAGAGGTTGTGCTGGATAGGCAGCAGCACTGCGTGCACTAGGTTACCCGGAATAAAAATTAACCCTATACACCATTTCTTAATAAGCAGGTCCTGTTGCCAGGGGCCAGCCCAAAGCTCAGCTCTCCCTGTTGCCAAAACCCAGGGTGCTCTAGACCTGCTGCAGCAGAAGGAAAAAATGGGGATGGTTTCAGCAGAACTGGCCTCAGCAGAGGGTTCAGGCCCTGGCTCTTGGCTGGGTTTGTCAGAGCACCCCAGGCTGCCTCCAAACTCCACTGCCCTGAGAAGATGTGGGATACCTGGTGGAGGCACCTCCCCAGGGACAAGCAGCTCCTGTGGGCGTGGGGCTCCGTCCCTGGGGCTGTGCCACCACCAAGGCAGGACGTGGATGGCAGCACAAAACAAGCCAAGGTACTTCGTACCTGCCCGTGGCAGGATTTGATCCCTCCTACTCGCCAGAGGCAACTGGGGGAACAAATTCCTCAGGTGGCTTTGCCAGGTGACTGGGAGGAAGATGGGTGACAAAACGTCACTGAGATTTTCCAATAGCCACAGAATAAAGTCAGTAAGTAGAGCATGCGTCCGATCTGCAGCAGAGGGACTTTAAAACCTCTTTATCAGCCTTTTCTGCATTGGAAAGAGCATAAAAGGAGCAATCCCACAGCCCTCCTCTGAGGAGGCTCAGGCTCCCACCAGGGCCAAGCCCACCCTGGCCACCACGCTGTGTCCGGGGGCCACCTGGCCCCCTGGGGCTGGGTCTCACCTCACCACAACACTGCAACCTCCCATTAGTCACCCCAGCCAGCAGCTCCACTTGCCCCTGCCAGTTTTGCCTGGAGCACGATTCATTTGTTTTCCTGGCCTGCCCGCTCATGCCTGTGGACAAAGAAGAAACCTGAATTGACATTAAAGATAGGAAAGGATTTTAGCAGCATCAAGGCACCTAGCAGCATCTGACTTCTCAGCCTGGGGGTCCAGCAAAAAGCAGTGGAAACTGCTCCCGCGCTTCCCCTCTCCACACACGCCTGGGAGGGTGAAACCTGCTGGTGCAGAGGTCTGGCCACAGCCATAAATGCATCTTGCACAACGCGTACGCTCTTCTGCTCTGTCTCCAGCTCTCATGTAAAGACAAAGGTCAGTTCGTCACCTACCCACCCACCTTCTCCAGGAACAAGGTAATTAAACTAGATCTATTTGCAGACATGAAACCTGTAGATATTTTCAATGCAGATTACTAACTTGTTTGGGAAACACTGACTTCAGCCATGTTCCACCTAGATCTGGTTTTAAGACAGTCACTGAAGGTTTAACTCAACTTTCATATGGGCAAATAATCCCCAGGTACCTTCTCCCTTCCAAGGCTGGAGAAACGCGTTGGTTTCTCCAAAGCACAGTAAAACAAGAGCTGTAATCCCCTAGCAATTGCCTTCAGACAGTGGTGTAACAGATGAGCAAAGGCATCAATACTTGACCTTCTGGCAATATTTCCTATTGGAGGCCTCCACCCCTCCTATGGGTCCCCCAGACTTCAGCAGATGGGAACCTGATCCAAGTCCATCATCAGTCTGATGTGCAAGGAGCTCTCAAAATTTTCATGGGTCTCAAACAGATCCTCAGTGGGCCGAGAGCTCAGCTGGTCTCTACGTCACCAAGAAAATCCTTGGGAACAGTGAGCACCTTCCACCCACGATTTANGCAGATGGGAATCTGATCCAAGTCCATCATCAGTCTGATGTGCAAGGAGCTCTCAAAATTTTCATGGGTCTCAAACAGATCCTCAGTGGGCCGAGAGCTCAGCTGGTCTCTACGTCACCAAGAAAATCCTTGGGAACAGTGAGCACCTTCCACCCACGATTTAGCTCGGGGCAGTCGGGGCAGCAGGTCCTTCAGCACAACCAGGAAAAGACGCACCAGTGATCTCGAGGAATTCAAATGACAGTGGCTAAAAATGAGGAAAATTGTTGGGGCAACCAAGGAAAGAGCCAGGTCCTTAACTCAAGCACTGAATACAACATCTCAAAAAAAGCAGGCAAACTAATCTCTAACTGCCTAGGAAATACCTAATGACCATCATCCTAATATTTCAGTGGGTTTTCATCTAAAATTTGAATGCAGAGAAACATGTGATAAGAAGGGGATAGTTGTATTTAGCAAACCAAAGGAGTTCCACTCATGAAACAAAGGCTCAAGGCCACATTTTGCTGCCCCCACACACACCCCGGACAACATAACCCTAAGGCACATAGCGACCTGCGCTTCCCAGCGGGACGAAGAGCTCCTGCCTTTCCTTCTGCAGGAATCACAAGGCTAAACACCATGATCCCTCTGGGTGTGGGCAGGAAGAGCCTAGGTGTGGGCACCAAGTCGTTGGATCTCCTTTCCTGCCCTGTTGTGACTTCTAGGCATCACCTGCACCGTCCTTGGAGCAGCTGTCCTTGGACAGGAGACCTGAGCAGGACCTGGCTGGGGTGGCAGAGTATCTGCTGAAAGCAGTACAGCCAAAACTGCTTCTCTTGGCTAGCTGGAGCCCAAACATCTGCTGGCTTCCTAAAAACTATGCTCCACGAGTTCTGGTTGCACACCTTCAATCCCCCACGACCTCTTCTCCGTCTGCTCTGAGGATCCAGCAGGGAAACACTTCTCTCGATCCTTCCCCCACAAAGTCCCTTATTCCTCATTAATAAAAGCAAAGGTGAATGACAATTCAGAGTTTGATAGATAAGGTCCGCTAGACAGAAAATCACCCTCGCCACTGCCAAGGGTCCCCAGATGCCAGTCCATGGGGGAGTTGAGATGCAGCAGGGTTAGGCTCTCACCCACACCTGCAACACAGCCCATTGCCCCCTCTCCATCTCCTGGCTAGAGTTTTCATGTGGCTAATGATAAGGTAAGTCCATTTCTTCAAAAGCCCCACTTCTCAGCAAACACACCACCCTCCCAACATTCACAAATGCAGGAAATTGATGGAAGAAAAGCACAGGCACATTCCAGATATCCTCAATAACCTCAGGCAGGTTCCTAGCCAAAGGCCTCCGTCCATTTGGGTAGCCCTGTGCCAGCATCGGTCCCCATCTCTGCCCTGCTCCGAGGGCAGCACAAACCCGCAGCACAGGATGACGTGTCAGGTCAGTGTCACACAGCGGGAGCCAGAGCCGCTTCCAAAGCCCCCTCCAGTGTGAATTTACACAAGCACATCTTTTTCAGGCTCATCTCCAGCGCTGTCCCCATTGCCCTGGGGAGAGCTGCCCTTCTTGGCACCGACCTGCCCACCTACTGCACAAAGCACAGGCTCTGGGAAAGCCACAGGCAGCAACCTGGGGCGGACGGCAGCAGTCGGGAGGGCAAGGGCCAACTTGCATGCAAACCCGTTGCAATCACCCACCCGCTGGAGATTTGCCACCAGGGTAAAGAGCAGGGACAAGCCACATCATGCTGGATTCCTGTGAGCTGATGGGAGCTGTCAGTGCATGCTCCAGTGCCAGCTGCCTCCTCACCCTCCGTTTCCCATCTCCACACCAAGCAGCGTTATCCCTGGTGCTGGCTAATGGTCATCTAACCTGGCCCCAAAGTGGGATTTCTCACCTGGTGTTACGCCCACATTATCAGTGATTAACAAGCACAGAGCAGCCAGACAGATCCAATGCCAACCCAGGAGAGCAGAAAAGAGTGGCGAGACAGATCAAAGACTGAGCTAGGCTAGGAGCTGGGCTTAAATGCAGCTGGGGAACAAATGGGGTGGAGGGGGAGTGGGAGGAGGTCCCAGATGAGGCTGCTCAGGCGAATTAAGACCTATTAGTGCAGGCAGGATTATGATGCCCTTTGCAGGGGGGGAGCATGGGCACGGCGGTGATGCTTTGGGAAACGCATGATAAACCAGCACTTCCCCCATCCTTGGCACGGTCCCGTTTTCTCAGCACTCGCAGAGCTGGTCCACAGGGGTTTTGCCAAGGCTCTTCAGATCCTGTCCCTGCCTCAGTCTCAGGCTAGGAAAGTGTTTTCATGTGCTTGGAGAGCTTGGTTTCTGCTGAGTGTATCTGGGTTGAAGGGAAGGGGTTTAATTTGGGACTGAAGCTGGGGCAGGAATAGCTCCCTGCCCCAAACCGCTTTGCAATCCCACAACTGAAATGTCACTTGGAAAATCCTTTGGTTAAAAAAAAAAAAAACCAAACCAAAAACCCAAACAAACACACTTCCTCTGGGAGATTCAATCTGTCAGACGATTTGCTAATCTGGATCTCTGGAACAAATTCAACCAGTCTTTCTCAAAAGCAATTTGGAAGCTCCGAGGCGTTTGCACTTTGGTTTCCAGGCACATGATCTGCCCCAAAATTGCTGCTGAGGTTCCTGAGTTCGGCACTGGCTTACAGAGCCATAACGTGCCAGTAAGGACATGCACAGAGCAGGGAACTTGCAGCCACCCCCACCACGTCCCAGGCATCCCTGTGTCCCTTAAGGGCTGCAAGCAACTGCTGACAGGTGACATCCCGCAGACACAAGCCCGAGGCTGCACCACTTGGGCCAGCACTTTAATTGGAGCTAGATTCTCGGCTGTCAACTTACTGGATGAACTTGGAAAAGTCTCAGCTGGGATATAATGTAACCTACCTGGGAGAGGACAGCAAAGCACACCAAGATCTCAGGATGAAAAGGTACTTAAAAAGTCACTTATAAAGGTATTTACCAAGAGAAGTGCTCGGCTTTCCTACCCCCAACAGTCACTGAGTGACCCCAAAAACCAGTTTACCACCACACTCAATTTACAGTAAACATCTCGCTCTGTGCATGCAGCCTATTTTACACATTCACGAACTACATGTCCAGCGCACACCGGGGCTGAGCTGGTGTGGCAGGAGGATGCTGCTGCAAGCCACACAGCAGGATGCAGGGACCTAATGTACCATGAACGAGAAAATTTCTTCTCCATTTCCATCCCTGCTCCCAAGCCGCGGGCATCGTCTGGTCTTTGAATACCGCTCCGAGCCCCATCGCTGGGGGCGGTGGCTCTGCCCCCCACCCCCAGCCATGCTCCTGACCTCGCTGCTGCTGGATCTCCCTCCTGAGCAGCTGTGGGGGAGAAGTGGGCTGCTCTTCTCCCCACGGAGGTACCCACCAGCTGCAAGCTCTTGCTGAGGACGATATATAGATACCATCATCGTTTGCAGGTTAAATATAAACCTCTTCCTAGGAAGTGAGCTACATAAACGTCCTTGTGTTTCTCAGCATAAAGCGCTGCCTGCCCTTGCAGGAGGCAGCCAGCAACCCTGCTGGGTGCCCTCATCTCAGCAACTGCTTGTCCCCTATCACAGCTGAGGGAAACTGAGGCACGGAAGAAACAGGGAGAACTACTGCATGAGCAACAACAAGTAGGGCTGCTCCATCAATCACCGCTAGGGAAACCCAAGAAGGCTTGAATACTGGTGTCTTAGGGGTCACTGGAAGAAGAAGAAACAACATCCAGACTGGAACGAGGGAGAATTAGCTCATCAGGTCAGACAGGGACTGGCAGAGAATGGCCAGAAGGAAGGACTGAAGCCAGCAGCATGCTCCCCCTTGTCCCATCCAGGGCACCCATCCGTCCCCAGGCATTGCACGGGCTGGTAGAGGGAAGCACCTTTGCACCGGTTCATCTCCTCCCAACAAAAGCACACTGCCTGCAGCAGGCATCCAGGTGTGGCTATTGCTGTGAACCTCAATCTTATTCCCAACACTATTAGCACGAGACAATCATGTGCATGTGAAAATCTGCCCATGTTTCACAGATGTCCCTGGTCTCTCATGTTCACAGCTCGACACCTGAGAACATGAAGCCTGCAGGAGCAGGAAAGCACACACCAGCCCTCCATGTTTGCACCGTCCATCCTATCTGGTTACCCTGGGAAGGGTTAAACCAAGGTTTTGCACCGCTGCTGTTGTTCGGTGTAGCCAGCGCTGGAACAAACTCGTTCCTTTACCTCTATGCAGGCAGAAGGCAGCGAGGAGGCTGTGCGGTGCTTCGCAGCGCATCTCCAGGGTCCTTGTGGCCACTGTGCAGGTCGGGCTGCCCCGGGTAAAAGGTGTCCTGCAGCCAGGGGCAGAAGGTGGACGAAAGCCATGGGGCTGCAGTCCCACTGGAGAGTCCTCCCCGGTGAGCAGGCGCACAGAGACATGTAAGGGGAGCCAGAAACTTCTGCTGAACAAACTCAAAAGCTGGACGAGGCAGCTGGGACAGAGAGGAGCTGTGCTTCTGCCTTTTTTTGCAGGTTTGCTGTTGCCGGGGAGAGGTTTTAGGCTGCCATCCAGCCAATTCACACCAGAGAGACAAGCACTTGAATTAGTTGCATTATCTGCGCCCAGCTAAAGTGGACAAAGGATTAAAGTGTGCTGAGCACCACCACCGTGATTTGCATCTCAGAGCCCCTTCCCACGGGCCCCCTCCGCTCCTGCCCTTTTTTCTTTTCTGGCTGTGAGCCAGGTGGCATGAGAGCCCTGTTTACAGAAGTGATGCCTAGGTTAATATTGCAAAAGACTTCATCAAAGCTTTTAGTCGCTACTGAAGCAGAAGTATCTAACCGTGGGCCGTGAGCTGACCAGGCTGCGCACACAGGGGATGAGCCGCCCGCGCCGTGCACGCAGCCACGCGCTCCCTACCCGTCGTTTGACCAATTCTGGTCTCAGCCTGAGGTATGAAACTAACTTTCTGAGAGTGCGGCCGTGGTGAATTTGAAATAACGCGCGAGATCAAACTATTATTAATTTTTAAAGCTGCACGCAAAACACAAATGCAGCCATTGTTTTAGGGAAAAGCCACCATTGGAGTGCTAAATAAATACTGCACTGTGCAGTGACCTATGGGCACCTTTTTTTGAGCTCATCCAGCTGCCAAATATTTTTTTTTCTTTTGATGCTTGTTTATTCATGTGGAGAGGATGGGGAATGCTATTGCTATATGCTTCGTGCTGCTGGTTTCAAAGAAATCAAAACTGCGATCTCTCAGAAGAAGCTCTAGATCTGAACAGAGGTAAAGCAAAAGCGTATCTGCGATCACCAGATCCTAAATAATTAACAGCTTTAAAAAAGTCTTTTCACCACTGGCACTTTGTAGGTAGGTGCAGTTTTCCTGAAAGGTTCACGCTGACCTCTGCTGCGACACGCAAGCTTTATATTTTTCTATTTTTCTTGGCATTTGTAGAGTTTTTCCTTGTCTTCTCAGCACGAGGACTGAGTGACCTTAGCAATTGCCGGCAAGGGGACTCCGTATGATGAAAGCAGGTGAAAGGGAAAATAAGGGCGGGAACTAGGTAAGGCCAATTCATACCTCAGAGGAGGTGTGGTCCTGTTCTGTACCTGGCTGTGGTCACAGTCTTGTGAAATATAAGAGGAGCAGGCAGTTGTTTCTCAAGCAATCTGTTGCCAAGATCCTGTAGCGAGAAGGAAGGGAGGCGCTAGAAGAAATGCAGGGCAAGAAGTCTAGAGTGTCAGCTGCAAAAGGTGTGGGATGCACTGGTGCCCCTGAGCCTCGGGAATACCACCAGCCCTTCTCTGCAGGTCCCTTTGCTGGGCTGAGGGTTGCATGGTAGCTGCACTACCTTCTTCAGCAGGCTAACTTAGAAGGAGAAAGAAGCCAGCATGTCCCGAGGAGGAGCAGCAGCACGCGAAGCTGCCAAGCCCCAGGACCGGGGATGGGCATGGATGGTCCTGCTTGCCGCAGTGCTGCTGCAGGCGCTGACGCTGGGCTTCCCCTCCTGCATCGGTGTCTTCTTCACGGACCTCCAGCATGAGTTCCAGGCCAGCAACAGCGAGACATCGTGGTTCCCGTCCATCATGGTGGCTGTGCTGCACGGAGGCGGTAAGTAACGGCCGCAGGGAATGCCCTCCGTCACTTCCTGCAGTTGCATGGCTGATAAGGGGCCGTAACGAGGGCACTTCTAGCATTTCATTAAGGCAGATGGCAGAAGGAACTGGGAGGTCTGAGTAGACTGGCTGGTTGGCAGCACACAGCATCCCCCAGACACTGTGACCACACAGCCCGAAGCTAAGTGCCCACAGATACCAAGCTCCCTTTTGCCACTCTAAGAGACAACCAAGACCCTTGGTCAAAGAAGGTGAATCTCTTTCTCAGCTCAGCTTCTCCAGACCGGTGAAAACTTAATTCATAGCAGCTATTTGAATAAGCTGGCAGGTAGTACATGAGCATGGGTTCTTTCTTGATTCATCTTCTGTCTATGAGAGCACATCTTCTCCCATGTGCCACGTGACAACTGTGTTCTACAAAGCTGAAAAGATGCCAAAAGCCAAGCTCCTCCAGGCTGCTAGCTGAGGCAGAATGTTAAAAGCGACACCTTGGGCGGTGGCATAGATTGCACACCCGAGCAGGCATCAGGGTGGACGCGAGCATAGCTGGATTAATGCAGAATGTGGGTCAGGCAGCACCCTCCGGGTGAAGGGGGCTGGAAGGAGGGTTGGGCTTTGCAGGTAGCGGAGCGAATCACTGGTTTTCCCCCAGAGAAAATGAGGGACCTGCTCAGGACAGGGTCCCCACATCACCCACCCAGATGGATATTTCTGCACAGAAGCGAAAAACAAATCCCCAGCAGCTTGAGGATTTCCTGATGAGTGGTCTGCGTTGCTGCTGACCCCTCCACGAGCAACTCCCATGCTTATTTGATAACTACCCAAACCCCACCAGGCAAAGGAAGCAAAGGATCCAGTGACGCCTACTCGCCTACGTATCTGAGCTGCTCCCTCAGCTCATACCTGCCCCCTTCCAATACCGGTGAAAGGTGACACTATAATATGAAGGAAAAAAAACCCAGCAGAGCCCTGAGTAATGCTGATGTGAAAGCTGTGGCAGGTTCAGTCTCTCCAGCGCAGGACTTGGCTGACAGGCACCTGACATGGGAGAGAGAGTTTGCACCTAGCAAAAGCAGTTGGGTCCAGAATTGAAAGGTGCAGACGGAAAGAGACCTCAGGGGAAGCAACTACAGGAGGAATTATCACTGAAGGTCAGCAGAAATCGAGCAGTGTCCTTGGGGCTTTGAATTTGAAAACTGCTGGGCATTCCCTGTGCTGCCTTCCATCCCCCGGGGTCCTGCTGCGGTTCGTGGGAAGGAGCCAAATGGGACCTGCTGGCTCTGGGAAATGGTCTCAGAAGCAGCTTGGTCCCAACATGCCCAGGAAGGACAAGTCTGGCAGAATCTCCAAGAAAATATCAATTATCCTATCTTCTTTAATGAAGTAATTGCATTGTAGGAAGCTGGAACTGCAGTAAAAGGTAATATAAAGACAGCCAATAAATAGATCCAAAAGTTATAAATTGGACAAGGGAAGAATAGCCTCATGTTAATTATATTCACTAACAGAATTTGTCAGGTATAGCCAGTGGATGACAAGAGAGATGTCACTTTGCTTCCCAGTTACGTCTCCTATTGCAGGCTGTTAAGCAGAGCAGCGCTTCTTCTTGTCCCCCAGTAGCATAAGGCAGCAGTCAGACAACGACAAACCAAGAAGAAAAAGCTACAAAAAAACAGAGATCAAAGACTCCCTCTCAGGCCAAGCACGCACGGCTTGTGCTGCAACTTCTGACCTCCTCTGCGGAGGGCCAGGCTCTGTTTGATTCAGGCTCTCCAGTCTCATCCATCACCTCGGCACTTAAACCCTTTCCAAAATTGCATTCTGGTTTGTCACCAGTGTCTCTTAAAGTGCTTCTCTCTTTTCTTCCCCTTTATTCAATTCAGAGGAACTGAAGGGGGTGGGGGGGCGGCTGGGGAGAGTGTTTGTTGCAAAAATTGGTAAATAGGAAGGGTATCGGGCAGAGCAGCGCGTTCTCAGGGGTCAGGGCAGTGAGAAGGTCCCATGCAGCGGAGCTAACCCCAGCTCAGCAGAGCTACGGAATGGAACAGGGACGGGCACAGTGCAAACAATGGCTCATAACTTAGTAAACCAAACATATCTCATTACCCATGCTGTGTTCCTAGACAAAAGTGATTAACGATTATTCTGTTATAAGAATCATTTGAGAGTGCTCAGGATCGTGTGGCTGTCTTCAGCAGGGCCCTTACAGGTTCCTGCTCCTAGATATTCTCTGGACTCACACTCCAGCAAATGCAGTACTTTTGTTGGTATTATTTTTGCAAAGGAAAGCACACAAGCCCCAGGCAAGTGAGAAATAATGTTTGAAACCTAGAAAGCAAGTTAACAGGAACAAATAGTGAAAAACCTTTATGATTTTTAGAACCAATCTCATTTGGGAGTGTTCAATTTATGACTTCTGGCTTCTTGGGTTGGTTAAACAGCAGTACCATCCTTAATGTCTTCAGCAGGAAGAAAAATAATCCAGTCACCAGTTTGCTGAACACTTTTTCAAAGGCCAGTTGAAGTCTGAGGTGAAAATCTCCCAAGCAGATCAAAATGCAGACAGCTGCACTCCTAATTTTAATAAAGTTCACTTGGCTGTGTGGAATTTATTCCAAACCAGACTTTGATTTAGGTCACAAACATGCCACAGGTTATTTTCCCTACACTGACTGACTCCTAACTCTGAAGCTTACAGTTATTTTGCATTTGCTTATGTAAACTTAAGCGTTCAGAAGAGGGGAAAAAATAATGAAACCTGGAAAACCTTGAGGATCCTCAAAGGAGCCGGAAAAGAAACTCTACCTTCCGATCCTCTTTGGCCAGAGCATGCAGAGACACACGCGTGTTTCCCACTGATGGTCTGCAGGTCTAAACTAATCTTTTCCTATCCCCAAAACGAACGATGCTAAATGACATTAACAAACTGGTAATTTACCAGAATCTCATGGAATTCACCAAAAGGCTATGAAAATTAAAGGATTAACCAACCTTAAACACACACCTCCATGCCTATTTGCTCATTGCTTTTCCTGATAACATAACTCTTTCCCAGTAAAGCCTGCCAGCAATGTGTGTACACAATAAAACTCAGGTTTCTGCCCAAGAAGGCAGAGCCGGGCCCTGGCCCATTGCAACCACCCAGGTCTTGCTCCCACTTCTGCGCTGTTTGTGCCAGAGGCGTGGGAGTGGGAGCTGGGAAGTACACAGTCTGCTCCTCGGCTTGTGTCCTCTTGGAAGTGGACACAGTTAAACCTACCCGCTACTGCCAGGTATGCCGGGACAGGCGTGTGCAAAGAGCTGTGCTGACAATAACATATTATTATTTTCCTAGGGAAGATGACTTGCAGGACAGCTGCAAGACTCCACAAGCTGCAGCCTGGATGCTGCTGCCTGAAGCTTAGATTGATTCCCATGCAGACATGAATATACCTCTCCAGCCGTGTTCAAATAATCCTCCTCAACAGCGTCTAGTTTTCTGCTGTTCTTGATCCAGTTCAGAGTCAATTTGCCTTCTCTTGCAAAAAGTTTCACCTAGGTAGCGGGACGCCAAGGGCGGTTTAGGAGATTTTGTGGCAGAATATTTGAAAAACACAGTGAAATGGGAGTGGAAACATGCAAACAGAAATATCACCCTGCTTAGGGTGAGGCACAGAAATCCAAGTCATCTCCTTTTCCGAATCACGCCCAGAAGTTATATCATGTGAGAACAGAATTACACTTGAAGGTCCTTCTTCCATTCCATTTCCAAGAGTTTTAACCAAAATCACAGGGAAGCTTAGAAAACCTACCCAAAGAGCAGAACCCAAGCAGGAGCCTTCCCCTCAGCTAACAAGCTGACCATCCTCTTGCGAGGATCGGGGAATATATTTTCTGTTCTTGGCTCCCCTATTAAATTATGCTGCTGGGACAATCCTCAGCATCTCTAGACTGAACCATTTGATAACTGCAGCAGTTCAGCAGGTACAAAATATTTCCTTCCTCCCTAACTGCTTCCTTTTTGCTTCCTTGCTTCCAGGGCCCCTCTGCAGCATCTTGGTGAAGCGATTTGGCTGCAGGTTTGCTGTGATGCTGGGAGGCCTGCTCAGTGGAGTGGGCATGGTGTCCAGCTCCTTCTGCCAGTCCATCAGCCAGCTTTACTTAACAGCTGGCCTCATCACTGGTAAGTACCAAAGAACAGCAGGAAAACCCAGCTGCTGTGCTTGACCTGAGAGACGGGAAGCGGCGAGAGTGCCAACTAAGTGCTCACATTTTTTCCATTCATCTGTGAAACGGGATAAATCAAAAGCCCCACAGCGCAGCAGGAATCATACAGCAGCTACACTTGCCCTTCACACCCCTTTAACACACAGCTCATCCAGCCAAGGTCACTGGAAACTGCTTCTCCAGAAAAAGCTACAGGTCTCCAGAGGGCAAAATGGAGAGCAAAGATGTCTGTTCTTTTTAGTAGCTTCTCAGCCTTTTGTCTTTGAAGAAGGGAGGCGGGGGGGTTCAATCTTGGAATGTAATGTGTTGGGACATCGTCACTCCCAAGTTCCCTGCGCTTGTATTTCACCACTCCCAATCTGGGGAAATGTGGAGATACCTTTTTCTAACACAAGAATGTGTTGGTTTTGAACAGAAGTAACAGATGGGAACTTTTCCTTTCCAAATATTTCTCCTATGTGACCGATGTTCAACTCTTGCTTTTTTCTAACACAGAGAAATTAATTTCATCAGCCAGGTTACTTTGGGACCAATCCTGTTGGATCTTGCAAGCTAAGCTGTGTCCACTGCACAGAGAGAAAAACAACAAGTAACTCCCTGAGCACTGATGAAATTGTCAGGAAAGCAGCACTGCTTGTTGCATGCGGTATAAAACCCAAGTTTTTAATGAACAATTCCATAACGATTGCTGGAACGGCAGTGTGCCCCAGACAAGTGTCAGCTTAGATCAGTATATTTAGCATACTCAAGAATGCAAGCAGTTTAATTTATGCACAACATCCTTCTTCATCCCTTGTGGGGGGTTTCTGAGTATTAATCACTGTGGGTTGTGCAGCCTGGTGGGTGAGGAAATGCTTCAGTAGTAGAAGTCAGCTGTGGGTACACCCTGGATTTGGGCTCTTTTCACCCTTTAAGACAACGCAGAGGGATCATGCGCTGTCATTTTCTCTTTTATTGTTACCTTTAGGTCTGGGATCATGTTTCAGCTTCCAGGCAGGAGTGACTGTGCTGGGCTACTACTTTGTACGGTGGCGAACGCTGGCCAATGCCATAGCGTCCACTGGCGTCTCTCTCGGTTTCACACTGTGGCCACTGCTTTCTCAATACTTGTTGGATGAGATGGGCTGGAGAAACACTTTTCTTATCTTTGGAGGAATACTACTGAACTGTTGTGTTTGTGGAGCCATCATGAGACCAGTTCAGCTTGCATCAGGGTCACCACTACAGTCACCCCAGCCTGCAGAGGAGCAACACAGAAGAGCAGAAGGGGCACAACTGTCCAATGGAGCATCTTCTTCCCACGTCGAGCTCCAGCAGCAAACCAGAAGGACTGCATGCTGCCAGATGCTGCAGAAGTACCTGGCTTTTGACATCCTCTGTCAAAACAAAGGTTACCAGATTTACACTATCGGAGTGACCTGGATGATGATGGGGTTTGCATTACCCCACATCTACCTTGTGCCTTATGCCATCCACAATGGCGTGGAGGAACGCAGAGCAGCCCTCCTCATCTCTGTTATCGGGTTCATCAACATCTTCATACGCCCTTTGACAGGGCTGCTCTCAGGACACCGAGTCTTCACAGGGAGACGCATCTACCTGTTCAGCCTGGCTGTGCTCCTCTGTGGGCTGAGCAATTTCATTTGTGTCATTTCAGCTGAGTTCAGCGTGCTCATCCTCTACTGCGTCATCCTCAGCATAGCCATGAGTGGCATTGGCGCACTCACCTTCCAGGTGCTGATGGATGTGGTCGAGATGGACAGGTTCTCCAGTGCTCTAGGGCTCTTCACCATCCTGGAGAGTATCACGCTCCTCATCGGACCCCCTCTCACAGGTGAGAGAAGCTGTTAAAGCAGGCTGGGGAAAAATCAGTTTTTTAGACACTGGTGACAAGCGTTTTGGAGCATAAAGAAGAGAAATGAGGGAGTTTCCACGCCCATGCAGGCAGGTGAGTTATGCAAAGGGAGCAATGCAAAAGGGAGAGCTGGAAAGGAAGGATCAGCCCCTTCTCACAGCTGAAGGAGGGTCATTTCCGCAGCTCCCCAAGTGTCACTGCAGCAACTGCCGAAAGTGAAAAATTTACCCGCTTGGCAGGCAGTTTTATAGGCATGGGAGTGAGGACAGCTTTTTTCCATTGAGAGGCAAGACACAGAGAGGAATTCCTGTGGTAGGATCTTGCTGTCTATGAACCATTTCACTGCTTTGCTAGTTCGTGTGGTTTTATCTATGAAGCATCAAGGAACTGCAAAACCCCATTAAACAAATTAACTGATCAGAATTATTACCAGTTCTACATTATTCAAGAGCCTTATAGTAAAAGCTTCTGCTCACTCTTCTTGCCAAGTTCTAGGGTGTATTAATTTTTCTCTGGAGACTAGAAAGGAGCTAGTTATGACCCTCAATACAATAAATTATTCACAGATTTTCACGGTTCGCTCCAAACGCCACTAAGCAACCTGTCTGGAGATGCACCTGCTCCTGCAGTACAGCAGCAACTTCAAAAGATTAACGTGAATGTGAACATGAATCCTCAATTCAGGCTTTAGTTCTTTTCTCTGGACAATGAACTGTGTGCCACCCAGCAGGAAAACAATGTCTGTTCTAAGCACAGGATGAGAACACACGCCATATTCCATGGTATTCCTTGGCATTAGTGTGTCAGTCACTTTTTTCAAAGTGCAAAAAAGGTCTTTTCTTGGACCTCGCTCATAGGAGTGGCAGATGTGCAAAAAAAAAAAGTAGTAAAAGCAGCTTTGTATCTATTTGTAGTCCTAAAATCTGATAAAGAAAAGTGCACTATGAAAAGATACATCACCAATCTTTACTGAAGAATACAAACAAACAAACATTATTCCAGTATTTCCATACAAATAAGCAGCCTATAGAGAAGGCATCATATATTTGCCCCAAATATTGCCTTTCCATCTGTTAAATTACTCATTTGATATATCGCACTTCTAAATGTTTTACACTGAGGGCACTTACTTTTAATCATAATGCTTGCTGCGCTGTGAATTTTCCTCTCCCTCATTATACACTATTGGAGATAATTTTTCAGTTTAGAGACCCTAACGCATCAGCTTTTGAGAGATTTCTCTCTCTATTTGTTCCATTTTCTCATCTGGGATGTAACAGGGTCACTCATTACAAAATCCAGTGAGTGACAGTGGCACAGGCGTCCTCTGTTGAGCAAATAAAATGAAATCAGCAGCTTGGGGAAAAGTTACAATTTCCTTTCTGTCCGGATTTTTCTGTGTATTGGAAAACACTTCATACAGATGCAGAAACATCACCTGAGTGGTGACCACCAAAAAACCAAACACGCCCTAGAATCTACAGAAGAGAACTTAAGTCGTCTGTGAGTGCTTATCTTCTGCATATGGCAGTTTGATGCATGATTTAGGTTTAACATTTATGTAAATGTCACCCAGTTGCCTTTAGTATGCATCTTCTCTTCGACTAAGCTGTGGCTTCTATTTCAGGTCTCCTGGTGGACTTAACTAGTGATTTCCACTATGTCTTCTACAACTCCAGTTTCTTCCTGATATCAGCTGCATTATTCATCGGGCTCAGCTTCTGTGCTCTGGAAAAAAAAAAAAAATTGAAAGAGGCTTCAAAAGTACCTTTGGATAATCACTCCAGGTATCAATACAATGAAATGCCAACGGAACCACAGTCTGAGAGTCAATCCCCTCCAGCAGTCGTGTACATCACAAGCATATGAAAAGAAAGAAGAAATAAAAAAGGAGGAACACAAACAATTATGTGGCCTGCACAAAGCTACACAAGGGCCAGCACTGCTGGCGGATGAGAAAACAAGCGTCTGCTTTCCACAGTTGTCGTCATCCTTCTGCCCTGCACTTCCACTCCGTGGGCCCGTGTCAGACTCCACGTGAGCGATCCAGACCACAGGCTGAGCCCAGAACCCAGCGCCAGCCAGAGAGCCGAAGGACAAAGAGAACTGCGCTTTGCTAAAGCAAACCATGGCATAACCGCCATGGTAACGGGCGCTGGGAGACAAAAGCTGTGTCCGTTCAATTGGTTTAAGTCAGTGCCTTTAAGAAGTCACTGGAATTTCAGATATTCATTTCAGTTGGCAGCACTGGACAACACGTATTAATGGCTATGCACAATGGTAGTTCTGTCACAAAGACGTAGTATTGCCTCGTCTGAACATGCAATTTTGGTGCAGACTTATATGAAGTTTCCTGGTTGCTTCCCATGTTGGGGGTGGCAAGACAAACCCTTTCCACGGGAAGTGTGTTATTACTTTCCACATCTCTAAATATGATATGGAGGCTGCTGCATGGGTCGCAGAACTCAGCCAAGTCTCTAGTAAGACAAAATACTTTCTCCTATGAGGTATATACAGGAGTTCTTCATGTCAAGGACATTTTCAAAGCTTCAAAGTTTCAACTCCAGAGCATCAAAAAGAAAAAAACCCAAACCTTAGAGGGCCTGTTTTATATAACTAGTGATATCTCAAGGGCTTCTTGATATATCATAAAACAGGACTCATGGCTTGTGTAAATACACTTCCTTCCAGCGCTAACTGGGACCCATTTTTGACGCATGAGGGGCGCATGAGAGGGCAGGGAAGGTGTTACTAGACCTGAGAATAAGCGTGTGCATCCTTCTATAAGATTAAATTTGAAGCTGCAGTAGTTTCCCCCTTGTGTTAATGAATTTAGCTCTTTACACCGGCATTCTCATTATAGAGAAGTTTGCACAAGCATAACTTACGTTTCTTATAAGCACAAGCACAACTTACAAAGAAATCTGTGGGGAAAAGTAAAGTGAGAACAGCGTTCCTGACTTTCATATCCATACAGCCTTGACTGTAAGTGGCTTTTCTTGCTACAGTCCTGGGAGTTACACTTGTAGTACTTAAGTACAGTGTAGTACACCAAGTACTTAGATTAGAGCTGCATCAACCTCCAGCCACCCTCAGCATCAGCTCGAGTTGCAAACCCTCTATATTCTGTACCATTCCTGATCTGACAGAAGCCGATAGCTCACCAAGTGCTGCAGATGAAGATTACTCAACACATTAGAACCATCGGAAAGACAGAAGCATAAATGCGAGTGAAATGGAAGAAGCAGCAGCTTTCAACTCAGCTGCAGTGCTTATCTTGAGAACTGTTATATCAAATTCCTAGCAACAAAACCACAGTTTTCATCAGAGCTGTGGCTCCCCTGACCAACCAACCAAAAAAACCCCACACTGGATGAAACCACTGGGAAACTGGCCCCAAGGTCTCCCAAGACTGTAACGGCTTCACAGCTGGCTTTTACAGTTGAAGAGGATCAGCCCGTCAGAAGGGTACCTGCTCCCACCACTCAGTAGTATCTGCATTTCAGTACTGCTCTAGGATTACTGAAGCAGTATGCTTTGCATTTCCTAATCAAACATATACTTAAATAAGATGCCTAGTGGGAGACATACATATCTAATCTCTCATCACGTGTTCGTTAAATTGTGTAATGCTTACAAGGTCCATAACTACGAAGTAAACACGGACTGGTGCTCCTCAGCTTACCGAAAAAATAACTGTTGTACGCTCCTAGGAGAAAGATGGGGCTATCCCCCTCTCAAAAAAAAAAAAAACCCACAATGAAAAGGGATCAAGTTCCAACCTCTTCTAGCTATTGCAAATAAACAGCTAAGCAGCTGAAGAGATTGCCATTTTTTTCTGTGTGTAATTCTTAAATTTTAAATTCTGTTCACCTTTCTATATTCCCTTTCTCTTTTCCTCCAGAAATACAGGGTCACGTCGTCCCAAATCCTCCCACTGCTACAAATATCCTGGGCAAAACAGGCAAGATAAGGCGTAAGCTACAACCCCTCAAAATTTAGCACAGGAAAACAAAGGTTTGTTGAAGGAGCAATAGAATGCACGTCCTTTGTGGAGCCAACTGCTCTATCTGAAATGATTTCGCTCTAGCTGGCTCATGAGCAAGCAAATGTATAGGCTAATGCATGCTTGCAAGATACAGTAGGGGGTTGGGGTGGGAAAAGGTACTCGCCAACTGAAGCTGGCACACAGGCATCAGCTCCTCCTACAAGTGGCAAAGAAATCTCAGTTTTGACTATTTCTTATCTGGGCACAGCAGTGCAAGATAATTTAGGACAGAAAGCTAGGCAAGTGCTTTACAGAACTGCTTTTGATGCTCCCAGACTCAACACCAGGATCACTGGGACTGATTTGCAGAGGCAGAGAGATGTTTCTGGGAAGAAAACCAGTGAATTCACAAATCCATTATTTTAACGTTTCTCAACTTGTTGACTAAAAACTTTCTAATGGCCTTATGCAATTTAAGCTGCCTGAAAACAGGGTTATCTACCCCAGTGACTTTCCACAGAGCCTTTAGAAGTAATCCACAACCCACAGGCTGGAAACAAATCTCAGAGAGGAGGGGTAACATTTTAGGCTGTATTTCCACAGGTAAGTAAGATGTCTGAGCTCCCATAGTAAACCACTCCCCCCCTTTCGTGTTCCACAGCTCTCCTCTCCTACCTCTCTTTTCAACCTGAACTCCAAGCTGCCTTGAGCAGCAGATTCATAAAGCATAACTGAAGGGACCATGCATACTGAGCATGCTACAGTATAATAAATATTCCCCCTCAAAGCTATTGTACAGAAGCAGTAACACTAAGTCCTTAAGAATCTTGAAGCCCAGAAGAAAAATAAAGCAATAAAAGTTCCTTTCATTAGTTTAAGGTCGTCCCATTACGCAAGGCAACCACAGCTTAATTACCACCACCCCCTGAAGCAGTTTTTTTTAACACCTACAGACAGTAAAATAACCCTGGCTTTCATTATAGACAAACACTAATACCTCAGCCAGGTTACGAACCTCTTAGAGCCAGCAGAGCAAGAAAAATTGTCAAGAAATAAATGTCCCTTGCTCTCCTAGTCCCCTCTTAGCCTTTCCTGCTCCCTTTATCATTTAAAGTATAATTAACCTTGCAAGGTAAGCATTTTTGCAACAAGCACCCTCCCTTACTGCAATGAAACATTCACCAGGAAGTTCACATTGAAATATTGCAAGATTGTGATCCTTAAAAGCCTTAGATACTCTGCCGATGTAATTCTTGGAAAAGTCTAATAAAAAAACCAAAGAAGGGTCACAGTAAACGTACACATTCTAAAACACCTCAGAAGTGTAAGACCACTGAAGTGAAGAGCACAGCATGCTGTTTGCAGACCTGGCTAGTAACTGCAAGAAAAGAAACATAACTACTAGAGATGAAAAGTCACTGAATTCTAACTTTGGTGTGCTACCAATGTCACTAGACTAGCCTCTGGAGCTGTGAATATCCCGGCTGTATCAACCCATTCTGTGCTAACTATTCTGGCAAACAGCAAGTGCTCGGAGCATTCAGACTATTAACCAATACAGCTCATATTGGGTGAGTAAACAGCCTGAGTAAGATGGTGACATATGCCAGCCAACTCTGCCTACTGCCAAGTGATCCTTCTGGATGATCAGGACAAACGCCCTTCAGTAAGTCAGCACAAAGACAACAAGCACGCAGCTGGTAACAAAGCAGGTCACGTCAGGAGTACTAGCAAGGTCTGCAACTCCTGCAGAAAAATCTCTGAGGGCTACAAAACCAGGGGGTGTTAACAAAGTCTGCTCCAGGAGGCAGCTCCCGCACAGCAAATCAAATGCAAAATGTTACTCCTATCTCTTAAGCAGCTTTGATTAAACTCAGTGCAAGACCGAGGCTAGAAGGAGCCCAGCTAGCAGTTCTCAGGAAGACAGGGTTCTCCCAGGGTGTTCCTCTCCTCCGGGTTACTTTTTGCCACGCACTGAATAGCGTGACCTGGAGAAGCATCACCTGAAAGCCAGCCAGCACAGACACCAGCCTTTTCTAAACACTGCTCTCTGTGAAACCACTCCAGGAGACAAAGTTCCTACTGCTTCTGTGCACGCAAAATTATACCAACTGACCGCAGATCTAGCACTTAAAACAGAAGTCATTGCATTTTTCCCTCTAAATACTGTTTTTCACCCCTTCTTGGTCAATCCCAGTATCCTTAGTCACTCCTCTTTGTACTGATGAGCTCCTCTGCCTTTGCTTTCTCTTATTAGTCATTCACTTTCTCTGTAATGACAGAAGTGGCTTTAAAGTATATCGACACTTACCACTTACAAAGGCATATATTAAGAGATTTGTTAATACACTAGCAAAACATCCTAATAAAGAAGGAGTCTGTGGCACCTTTGCTGATCATTTTCGTATATATACTCATACATATACACACATAAACATACTGACTTCAGCTGATAATTATGCTAAGAGTTGAAGTTGCTAGCACAGGCCTGGCTTAAACTTTTATACTAGGTAGAAATAAATACCTTCACATTCACACTCGCCGTCTTCCCACACCATGGCAATGTTAAAAGATTTAGCATTACTGCATTCAGTGTAGCTTCTTTGCTTGCCCTTCTATTTAATGTGGTAATGGGCACAGATTTTACTACACCCATGTGGTAGCAGAGATGGTCAGCCCAACATGCTTGTCACTGATGCTACTTAGTTAGTGGTTCAGTCCACATTCAATTTGCTTTATATGAAAACGAGGTGCATTTGAGATACTAAAAAAGACAACGTCTGCTCACAGCCTGCTTCCTACCTTATCTATAGAAGAACTTCCATGCTTTTAATTGCTTCAATACAAGCAACACAAATTTCTGCAGGGTCCGCCCCCCCAGTTTATCATGTTACGTACCTTTACCTTAGATATATTTACACAACATGAACCACAACTGAACCGCTTGCAGCGCCTATCATCACAGTGGCTTTTCATTGGAACTGCGCCACTTCAGAACTGTGTAATCGCTCTGCTTTGTGCTTAGACCAGGGCATTGTACAGCCAGGGCGGAATTACCTGCTGCTGTTTGAATTCACTCCTCCTTGGCTTCGCTCAATTTTTATTTCCCCCAGGTAATTTATCTTACCGTGCATGTCTTGTGCCCTCTTTTTACTTTTTCTCTCAGCTTCTAATCCTTTCGCCTTCTGACGAAAGGCAAAAAAATCTCTTTCCATTGGCCTTCTTCAGCCCGTGAGTTGCATTCCCATGGTGAAACTGCAACCAAAACCTTTATTCCCTCCAGCACCCCTCCCTTGCGCCCCAGCCACCACTTGACCATCCACACGTCCTGTATTTCCCCACGGCGAGCACCCACCTCCCAGAGACGCCCCGAGACCCAGCGGGCAGCTGGGCCCAGAGCGGGCTCATCCCCGTGCCGAGCCCCTCTGCCAGGAAGCCGGCCAGCAGAGCCACGGCCTGAGCAGCGGCTCCGGGTTCATCCACCGCTGCAACTCCGGAGAACCGGGAAGGATGGTGGCATTGAGACTCAGCACGAAGAAACAGATACACGTGAACGCTTTTTTGAGTGAGTAACTAGTGAGCGCGGTACGGCTCCTTGCCAGAGCGAGGCGTTTAAGCAGCAAAGCTCAGCCACGTGCTGAGGCAGCGCGGCACACGCCACGACGCGCACTCGTTTCTTTGCGGAGCTCAGCAACCGGGCNCGTGCCGAGCCCCTCTGCCAGGAAGCCGGCCAGCAGAGCCATGGCCTGAGCAGCGGCTCCGGGTTCATCCACCGCTGCAACGCCGGAGAACCGGGAAGGACGGTGGCATTGAGACTGAGCACGAAGAAACAGATACACGTGAACGCTTTTCTGAGTAACTAGTGAGCGCGGTACGGCTCCTTGCCAGAGCGAGGCGTTTAAGCAGCAAAGCTCAGCCACGTGCTGAGGCAGCGCGGCACACGCCACGACGCGCACTCGTTTCTTTGCGGAGCTCAGCAACCGGGC
>VZSC01014167.1:214619-235008 GCA_013398225.1 Steatornis caripensis
CGCAGGCGTTCAGTCGCTGAGCTCGGGGCACCGCGTCGCTGCTGGGCCCGGGATGGAGCTGGGGCGGCTGGAGTACCTGCAGGCGCTCGTCACCGAGTTCCAGGTGACAGACAGCCCAGGTAACCCCGGGCACTGCAGCTCGCTAACGCCCTTCACGTTCGCTGCCGCGGTTCCTCACACGCCTGATGCTTCTCCGTTGCAGAGGCCAAGGAGCAGGTACTGGCGAACCTGGCCAACTTCGCCTACGATCCCCAAAACTACGAGTACCTCCGGCAACTCCAGGTCCTGGATCTGTTCCTGGATACACTCACTGAAGACAATGAGACCCTCGTGGAGTTTGCAATTGGTAAGGACTGCACCCGCGCACCCTGGTGCGCAGGCCAGGGGACGGCTCTGGCACCGGTTTGGTGGTTCATCTCCTCCCCGAGAGGCAGGTAGCGGTTGTGCTACAAGAACAGACCCATGCGGTGCTGATATAGCTCCGCAGTGCTGAGACGGCTTTGCTTGGTGGAATGGGATGAGAGGTAAGAGGCAGGTATCTCCCCTTCATCCTCATACAGCTGCTGTGCTTAAAAAAAGATGCCTTCTGGAAAGGATTTTTTTTTTTTAAGACTAAGTAAACACTAGATGAATGACTTAACAAAATCTCTCCTCTAGAGGAGCAGTCATTAATACATAAATTGTTGCCCTGTATATTGTACAGGTGCGATGTCATTCTCCTATTGACAACCAGTCTTCCACCACACTTACTTGAACTTTTCTAATGTGCCCTCTGAGGACCTGCCTTATAATGATTTGTCATGGTCTGAACATAAGCTAAGGGGCCAGATCCTAACTGTGAGCTATTCCATGACTTGATAATAAATATATTTGATTTCTGAGGTTTGTGGCTGAGCTACAGCAAGGTATGGCTACATCTTAAAAGTTTCAAATAGAAACATCCTGTGCCTCTTGGCTAGTACTGTTACCTCTGTTCTCTGTTTTTCTAAAACACCTGCAATAAACTGCTGGCTTGTAGCCTCCGTTAGGGTTAAGTGATACTGGAATTCTTCACTCTGTGAAAGACTTTATGTCCAGCAGTACAGTGCCCTCTAATGACATACAGGAGGAGGAACGTTCTGGTGGAAAATCTCTGGAAAGGATAAAAAAAACCAACATTGCCCAGAAAGCCCCAAATCTCACAGAAAATCTGCACGCTTATTTCTCTGTTAGAAAAAAGGGATCAGCGGTGAATTTGAGTCTTAGTATGAAAAAGATGAGGGTGTGGAGAGAAGAGTTTGTCTTGCATGTGTAGGACATTTTCTTTTGCTGTTTCAGGCGGACTTTGTAACCTGTGCCTGGATAAAACTAACAAAGACTACATCTTGGAAGCAAATGGGGTAGAGCCCATAATCAACTGCCTCTCCAGCTCCAATGAGGAGACGGTCATGTCGGCAGTCACGACGCTGATGTACCTGACGACAACACAGTCGCGCCAGCAGACCACGGCTCTCCCAGTGGTGGAGTGCATGCTTCGCTTCTCTCTCTCAGCCAGCAGAAGGCTGAGCAACCTGGCAACCGTCTTCCTGGAGGATTACTGCACACCACTGCAAGTGGAAGAGGCCAGGAACCTAAGCAAACACACAGCGGTGGGGATTCCTCTCCCCAAGGACTGAAGCTGTCAGAGCAGCCTGGAGCTGTTGAGAGGGAGACTCCCCTCTCTTTTCCCAGGCCTCCACTTTCTGCAGAGCAGGTCAAGAGTGTCTCAGGAATAACATTAAAAAGGGAAATTGGTCATACCAGCACTGGCTTTTAGTTAGTGAAGAGGACGGTACACCAGTACCATGTCAGTCAGGCCAAGCACGCAAGCAAATACTTAAAATAAAACAGGTCGTGGCTGTTGGAGAGCAGGTTGCCAAGTGCAGCCCAGCACGCAGCTTGCACAAATAACCCTTCCCAGCAATTAGGGGTTTTTCTGTTTGGGTTATTGGGCAGCTTATATCCCCTCCAGTTCCTGCCTGGTTTTGCTGCAGCTCTCCTCTTCACTGTCAACTCGAATGACTTTGAAACAGGAACTTTATTCTTCCTGTAGAAGGAAGGTGTTTCCCTGCCCTGGCAGGTTGCAATCTTACCATGTCCTTCGGTACAAAATATGCCATCCTACCATCATGGCATAGGCACTCAGCGAGTAAATCACTAACACAGGGCAGGTTGTAGCCATCCTATAAATCAGAAAGTGGAAACTTAGTTTTCTTTCATTACCACTGGTGAGAAAGGTGAAGATTAAAAAAAGGGCTGATGGCACTGTGGCTCGTAAGAATAGCTGTCTTGTAAAACCTTCTCTTAATAAAACATTAACTTAAATGCTGTGTAAACAGTTTTGTAGAAGCTCATAAATACTTCTCTACAGCACTTGCAGCCCAGGCTTCGCCCACTCTTACTCATGCACATGGGCCAGAAATTGAAGCCAGCGTGATCTCCTTTCATTATCGGCCAATGATGCAAAAGGCAACCCAAAAGCCAGGGTGGCTAAATACACAAAATTTAAAAGGGTTTGGCTACTGAGCGCAGTGTTCCCTGACAGACACCCACAATGTGTCTGCTAAAGTTTCAGCTTTACTACTACTGTTATTCTCCCCTCTGCCCCCAGTCAGCCCAAAAAAAACAGGAGTGACATTAAAAGCACATGCACACGAGAAAAAATAAAACCAAAACCAACAAACACCCCACAACTGTTTATATTTTATAGTTTCTCTTCACTGCCAGCAAACACCCAACACAACTCTACAGAGATGAACTAACCGAATGCAGAACAACCTTCCAGAAACCTGGAGAGGAGTCAGCTCTGCAAGGTGTCTAACAAGGGTGGCTCATTTCTTACTGTAACCAATGCCCCGCAGTGCCCCTGCCCCAGTGACGGTGCTCGCTGCCTCCTGGGAACGGGTTTCCCTGCCAGCAGGTGAGCTGGTTGTTGCCCTGGCCGTGGGAAGAGCACAGCATCCCATTTTTGCATTACTGCCCGCGCTTGCTTTCCAAGATCGCCTTCCAATCATCCGCCCAGGACAGCAGCCGCCTGCGCGGTGCCTGCAGCTGGACGTGCCTGTTGTGGCAGCAGGTAAACAGGACGTGCTCCCAGCTCGGGTTCAGCTCTGCGCCTGAGGAGGGCAAGGGAGGAAAGCTGGTGTCAGCTGGGGGTTTTCCTCCCCAGCTAACAAGCAGCAATGCAAATGCTTTCCAAACCTCTAATGGTGTCCTTGTCATCAAACAGCAGGTCAGCGGACACAACGGTCTTATCTCGGGTTAGAATAATCCGCTCCACAAACTCAGGTCCCAGATGTTTTTCTACCCACTTATACTGCAGAGGCAAGAAATAAGATAGGAGAAAGTTCTGCCATGCTTCCAGTTTGCACGTTGCTCAAGTCACATCAGCCCTAGTACAGCAATTTTTTCCCCTATAAATCTACATCTGTGCCTGTGAATCCCCACCAGAGACTGGCTATGGCCCAGGACACTGATTTAACCTGTACTTTTAACAGCCTTCAGTCAGCACTGCGTTTGCCGTGCCTAACTGTTGTCGAGTTTCCGAGTGGCGCTGGCTGCTTGCCCAGAGCACACGGATTGTGCCCATCTAAGTCATTCCAGCGATTAAGGTCCTACCCTCCATTCTTGTGCCAAACAGGGCTAACTCCAACACCACAGCCTCCTCTTAACTCAGCACTGGCCTCTTTCAGGCTAGCTGGATATCGCAGGCTCCGCATTTAGACAGAATAAGGTTTTGTGCGTTGAGAAGCCTCCAGTGTGAAATCCCCTGGGAATACCCCATCCCCGTGGGCCATGCTGACAGCCAACCTTGCCTTACTCAGCCGTGCTGCAACAGTTCCTCTGCTATTACCTGCCGACACAGCTGGAGCAGCACTGTCACAAGCCAGCTCCAACAGCACAGGGCTCACACACCCCGCCGTAAGGCTGGCATCACGTGGTGCTCCGAGACTGCCCAGCTTACGCTATTACTCTGTGCCTTGGCAGCTGCCCCTTGGACCGAGGGATGGCAGGGAAGCCTGGCAGCCTGCACCAGTTACTGTCTTCATAAATTAATGACTCTGACTTGGGTGGTATGAAATAGCAAAGCCTTGCAAAAGCAGCATTAAAACCAGTAAAAAAAAAAAAAATTATCTCCCACCTTTTCCACGATGCAGTGCTCGTATTTCCGGAGAGGACTTGTGCAAATAAAGACTTCGGTGCTGAAAAGAAACAGCCTTCATTAACAGTGAGAAGAAAGTGTGTAAGATAATAGAAAAGGGCTGCAGAATGCAAAGTGTCCTTACTTCTGCATGTGGATCATCTCCTGCATAGCTTCAAGGGCTCCTGGAACTGGATCCAACCCTAGAAAGAAGCCAGGTGATTCATAGACGCTGGCTACCTTAGCCTGCAAGAGACAGGAGGACCATTAGCAATGCCTGGGCTTTTATCTGAGCTCTGCGCACAACAGTTGACCAGTTACCTCGTGATTAACAGCCGTCAACGGGCCAGCCAGAGTGAGGTGATGCTTCACACCAAGAGCGGATTATAAAGTTCCTCACCTTTAGAGTTCCGGGAGAAGTCCAGCTCAGGCACACAAGAATGAGAAGTTACTCTCTGGTAGTTTGTTTGGAGAGAAGAGGCAGAGCTGGTCCTGACCTGGCTTTGTTTCTACAAGCTGCTCCGTGAGTAGCACCACAAACGCAGCACCGATCACAGCTTGACTTGCCGATGTCTGACAGAGGGAGAGCTCACGCCTCGCCTCCTCCCAGCAGGTCTCTCTCTCTTTCCTAACTCTTGTGAAAATTAAAGGAACGGGTTTGAGGCTTCGGCTGCTCTGTCACATTTGACTGAAATTTGCTTACACCTCAGGAGTTTACCAGGGATGAGCACGCAGACACATGTATTATCTAGTAGCCCTCTTTTCCTTCAGAGCAAACAGGGCAATATGGTGACCATGCTAATTACCATCCTGCCAGGGGCCAAGGCAGCACACCCACACATTAGGGGTTAATCCTTTCAGACTGGAACAATACAGCAAGAGGGAAGCAAGAGGACAGGAAAGCTAGGAAAGTTAGGTTTCTTTGCCACTTTCTATGTTTTTCAATCACATGCTAAAGTAACAGTTGTTAAAGGAGCAGATCTTGCCTTCAGCGTGGACAGCTGCTCCTCTGTGACAGTGTCGGTGCAGTCTACTCAAAAGCGTGAGACTGCAGGAGGAAATTCAGAGGTGGCTCCCTGCGCTGCCCCAAGAACCTTTGGCTTCGTAACCTGGCCCATGCAGCCCCGCGAGCCCCAGCCGGGCTGGGTTTGTTGGTGGTACCGGGGGCTCCCACCTACCGCTCCCCTCATCTGACTCAGAGCACACAACCTTAGCAGTGGACCAGGCAGAGCGATGAAGGGGAGCACAGCTTTATCCCTTTTCTCTCTGCACCTGCTCTCAGCGGTAACTCCAGCTTTGATACATGTGTGTGCAATGCAGTATGAATCAGACAAGTCACTAACAACAAACAGGTGGGAAAGGAGGCTCCCTCTGAAGTTACAATTATTTTTAAGTGAGTGTAAGTAGGAAAGAAACAAGATTACTGGAAGAGCAATGTTTCCCCAGGCTAAAGTGCCCAAAAATGGTGCAAAAAGGCAAAAATAATTTAATATGATACAGTACAGCGGCATCTTTAATCTCTAGAAGAAAAAGTAGTATTTCCAGGGCAATTCCTGTGCTTCTACTTAGGACTGTACTTCCAGTCCTTTAATTTACTGATAAGACATTCTCGCACCTTTTACTATTAGGAACTGCACTGGTTTGAATCCAACTCTGCTTAGTTAATTTTAAAAATCGACTACGTGGTGACTGTTCAGCGGGCTGTGTTAAATCAGAGCATTTCAGTGCAGGTCACAGCAGACGGCTCCTCTTACCACACGACCCATCACGACAGAGCACCGGTGGCGCAGCAGCAGCATTAAGGGCTGAGTCCAATTCTAGGCCTATGTTTCATTCTCAGACAGAGGTTAAGCTTCCGATCTCTCTTCTACCCCAAGACCCATGAATCTTACCTTCCCTGGGGTCGTACAGTGACCTGCTGAGTCACTTCTGAGGTGCCGAGCTAGCGTTTTACCACAAGCGTTAAAGCCTTACGTTCCTGTGCCACCGAACAATTTGGAAGACTTGGTTCTCGGTAAGTATTCTTCAAAGGCAGGCTGGCAACGTTTGCTTAGAAATTATACAAGATCGCTTTATAGTCCAGCTGATGGTCTCCTTGCTCTATCACCAGTGGAACATCAACATAAAACACATTTCAATTAAGCAGCAATGACGAGGAGTCAGCATTAAACAAGTCTCCCAGATTATGGTGCTGACTCAGCTGTCATAGTTTACAAATACTCATGAATCAACAGCCAGAAATTTGGAAGCACTGCCTGATTTCCCATGCAAATCAGAAGAGGGTGAGTCTACGTGAAGACGTGGCAATCAGATCTGCCCCGACCTCCCTTTCCATGCAAAGCCTCACTGATTCCAGCAACAACTCCCTGGAGCTCTTCCCAAGGAGATTGCATTACAGCATCAGGGCTTGTGTCTGAAAGCCATTTTATCCTACAGCAAGGCACCAGAAACTGGCAAGTTTCCACCACATCACTAAATAGTCTGGCTTTGCTGGAAAAAGACAAAGAAAGTAAGACATTTTTCTTTCCTCATTCTCATCCCATCGTTGCTGAATGTTTGCTTTTTGCTTCCATTAGCAAGATAACAACTTAGATTCAAAACTGGAGGAATGACACCTATCCCTAAGCTTTCCCATTTGCAATACTTAAAATAATTCTAGAAACTCTTGCCACCGCTGTTGAATCCTTTTTTGAAACTGTCTGGGGCCAGGTAACACATCCTAAACACCTGGGAGGTAAATCCCTATCAACAGAATTGCTCCGCACACAGGGCACCAGATAGACAAGTAAACAGTCTTGAGCAAAATACTTTGCAAATGAAATGGATTTACAATGTGAAATCAGTGATCAACTTAGGATCAAAATGAAAGAAAAGGCAAAGTAATGGCTCAAGTTTCAAGAGGCAGCTCCTCAGCACTAACAAAGCATGAGCACTTAGTAAGAGGGCAATGCATAAATCACTATCACAGTACTTCCCACGCCCCCATGACAATAGTATCACGATAGTATCTTAACACACTGGCTGGCTCTGGACGGACCCCTGCCACAGACAGCTTGGTGTCGGGCTGAGCCCCCTCCTTTCATCGGCTGACAAACTGCAGATTCGGTTTCTCTGCATGGCACAGCACAGACAAGCCGCTGTCAGTGACTGGGCTGCCGGCTCTGGCCAAAGCTTTTCCTGCAGCTGGGGGAAAGAAGAGACCTTCTCCTGCGGGGATTCTCCTGCATCAGAGAGCCCTGTACCACCGTGGCTCAGCTAACAAGGTCTCTATTTTTAACCAGCTGTGGTATTTACATAAAACCCGAAGGAACTTCAAAACTTTAAAACTTTATTGTTCTGCCAAATGTACCTAAAACAGCCCGGAGATCCAGAGGTTACTGAAGGAGACAGACACACAGCGACATGAACCTCATTTCCTTAGGAAGCCAGGCTAATAACGAACAGGAAGGTAAGAGCCTTCTGCCACTGCTGATCTGCGTGGGATTCAAACCAGCTATCTGGTTATTTTGTTGACACACCTAAGCTCTGGGAAGGAACAGGATGAGCATGAACCAAATTAGGGAATGGGAATGCCAGAAATAGAACAGAACACAGCTTTCAGGACAGAGCAGGTTGTAGACCTCCCGAAGAAGAACAAATAAAAAGCCATGACCCCTTACATTACTTGCAATTTTTCTGTCCCAGCATATCTAAAAGGGATTCATTTAAGGAATACTCACTTCAGCAATAAAGCATGTTCGTTTATACAAAATTCTAAACAAAGCATGCTTACTCCCTATATTTACAAGTTATCAGTTCTGGCAAATTTCGAGGATCAATAGCCATTGATTAGAGCTCAGTCAGTTTGGAGCCTGTGGAAATGCTGCCCGGAGTCAGCCCTCCTGTCCATCACGCTGGCGCAGCAGCCTGTCCCTCACTATGAACAGGAGGGAAATGAATGTGCAAGGCTCAGTACAGGATCTTAAAATCAGCAATCAACCTCTCAGGGAAGTGTACGGCACAGCCTGGATCAGCATCCGCTCCATTTTCTCACAGAGCCCCCAACTGTCCTGTGGCAACCAGAAGGAAGTGCGAAGTCTGGATTCAGGGTATTTTTAATTTTGCCTTGCAAATGTCCCTGATGTTCATTCAGTCATTAGCAAACATTAAAAATAGCAACAATTTGCACAGATGTAGGTGTACCACAAGCTTTTTATATACTGTTCCATATCACTTACTTACCGGGCACTTTGCTTGTCAGAGCATGCAGAGGGAGTGATTATTAGCTGTACAAAACCCATATATAATAGTTACGTTTCTTGTCCTGCTATAGAACTACATTAACAGCTGTGGAGTGCTCAGAGAGCTTTAGGTAAGTTGTCACTACTGCTGCACAGCAAGAGCAGTTCACGAGTAGGTGAAGAACCAGATGAAGATGGTTCAGCAAACAGTTTCATCCAGTTATTTTTATGAACAATTCACTCATTACCAATTCCTGCACACAGGTCTCTTTGTAAAGGGCTGGCAGTTCTCCTGGAAGAAGTCAGTAATTACTACTATATAAATTAATGCTGCTAGCACAAAACAACCCTTTGCAGCACCCCCTTGGGGAAAAAAACAACCCACCACCCCTCCACCCCTCTGCTTTGCGGTGGGTAGGAAGAGATTTCCTTGCTCACTGCAGGGTGCAGGGGAAGGGAGAGCTTTGTTGACAAGGGGCAACCTCCCCGTTTCCCAAGCCATCCGCCGTACTCACCCCAAGGTCCTCCCGCAGGCAGCAGTACTGCTCCCGCACCGAGAAGCCCCTCCGCGCCGCCAGCTCCACCCGCGGTTCCCCGGGGAAGCGGGCACAGAAGCCCCGCAGCACCGCGCCCTCGAAGTCGGCCAGGACGCCATCCATGTCCACCAGCACCCGCAGCGGCCCGGCCACGCTGCCCATGGCCACGCCGCTGCCTGCGCCTGACCTCTGACCCCAGGCTCGTCAATACACGCAAGAGGGGGGTGGATCTTCACAGCATGAATATGCATGAGCATAGGCGGTGCAGCCAGGGAAAGGGGTCCTCGGCGGGGATCCCCTCGCCCAACACCCACGCGGAAGTACGGGTGAGCTCAGCCAGTAACAGGGCTTACTTGCGAAGGGTGGAAATCGGAGCGAGTGAGAGCACACACGCATCTCGGCACCTCTGCGGCCGGCAGCGGCTGCGGCTGCCGTGCTCCAAGCAAGGCAGAGAAGGGCAGATGGGAAGGCAGCTTCACTTGGCCAAAGTCTCAGCCACCACCAAGTACTATTAACAAGTTCCACCGGTTGCAAGGCTTGCAAAGGAAATATAATTTGGTTATTTTCCTCCTCCTAGGCCCAGAAAACAGGCAGGCATGATTTCCATGCAGCCGGTAGCCATGCCGCAGTTCGTATCAGCTATGAGGAACACCACACCCCGGGACGCAGGAGAGGAGGAGCGTGTTAGAGCAAATCCACTTTTATACGTTAAGCACCTAAGGCTAGGGCTTCTTCAAAACTGATTTGGAAAGCCAGGGTATTTTTAGGCACTGGTTCTTCCAGGAAGGTGGAAAAGGCACACTCGCTCCAGCAGACACACCAGTTCTGTACAAATCCACTGCTTTGGCTTACTGCGCAGCAGATCCCCTCCAGGACAGCAGAGACGTCACGGTTTGGTCTCCCTTCCATCGCCTCCCTTGTTAGGGTCTATTTTATAATGTTTTTTTGTGAGAACAACAAACTTTCCCCCATTTTCTTGAGAGGAAAAAAAAAGCACTTTGGATAAAACAGATTATATCAAGCCATATTCCATGATCTAGAAGATAAAAACAAAGAGGTAATTCACTTTCTTTATGGGAACATGGCACATGATGGTGCCCTCAAGCCCGGTGTAAGAATTCTCCTCTTCTGCTGCATTCCACCCGCATGAAGAGTCGGGCAGATGGGCTGACATAAGGACAGCTGAGCACAGAGCAAAACCAAACCCGTGAAATAAAACCCACACAGGAAACACTGCTTCAAAATTTCTATATTATTTACTTTTAAGCAACAGTCCAGCTTTGTGAAAGTACAACACACACTTTAAAGGATGAGATTTTCACCTCATGGTCAAGCACCAGCATGATCATGCACAGCATTGAGTCAGTTGTAAAAAAAATGCCCTGTAATTTTTATTTATTTATATGATCCACTCCACCTTTACTGAATAAAGTCTGAATAAATCCCCTCCTAGCATTAGGCCAGGCGGCTCTGGTCATCAGCCCTCTATTTGGCACATACCCTGCTTCATAGTAGTCCAGTATCAAGATTTTTAATTTTTTTTTTTTTAAAGGCAGCATGGTGTACACTAACCACTTGCTGATTTATATGGCACCGCAGGGCTCAAGGCATTTACCACATGCAGTCAATGAAGCCTTTTAGATCCCCAAATCCCACACGTGGAGGAAGGGACGGCTCTTGCTGATTGTTTGCTGGCCTGTTCAACCAGNACCACTTGCTGATTTATATGGCACAGCAGGGCTCAAGGCATTTACCACATGCAGTCAATGAAGCCTTTTAGATCCCCAAATCCCACACGTGGAGGAAGGGACGGCTCTTGCTGATTGTTTGCTGGCCTGTTCAACCAGGATTCTAGACCTTTGTAAAGCTAAGGGGTTCTAAAAAAATCTCAGTACAAAAACCCTCTAAGCACACTTAGAACCAATCTACTCTCCTTTGACTTACATTACTATACTTCATAAAGCTTTCCCTCAAGTCTATCACTAGAAAACACTCATGTCACTTCCAGTAAATCTGGGGGAAAACACAGGACAGAAGTGGGAAAAAAACCTTGATCTCAAAAAAAGATGGAGTACATAAAGTGCTTCTTTTTAATGAAACAAATTCGAGATGTACAGTCAGGCTCAAGTTGTGCAGTTCACAAGCATGGGGAAAAAGAAACAGACACGAGTTCAAAACAGTCAGGAAGGGAAAGGTTTAACCGAGGACTAGGCTGGACTTGCCACCGGGTGGATTTCTCCTGGACGGTGCTGGTGCTACTGGGCTAGGAACAGGTGCAGCAGGCAGGGATTTTTCTTCATTCTGACCTGGGGCAGCTTCTACATCAGCCTCAGTGTGTTCTAGAAGAAAAGAAGCTTTTAAAGTGTTTGATGTGGATGATGAAAGCCAGATGTTTCACTGGCTTAGACAGAAGATCAGCTCCCGTAAGTTTTCTCCAGGCTTACAGACACACTCAGAGCACTGCTGTAACCTGCTGGCAGGACAGACCTCAGCGCTCTGAAGTGTTTTTCAGATGAAGTCTGATGCCTTACAGTTCAGTTTCAGGCATTTGAGAGCCACATTCACTCAGCTACTCACTATTAGAGAACCCCACTAATTATTTTGTCTTTTTTTAATGACAAGTAGCTTAAGCCTTGTAACGTAAGTAGTCAGCGTACGACCACGACAATTACAACTCAGGTCCGAGCAGGTGCTGGAAACCAAGTCACAGAAGCACCAGTACTTGTAAGCAAAAGCTCAGACTGCATTCCCAATTTCATAACTAGAGGGATGAGTATCCGACACACACTTCTGAGGCTTCATGCAGAACAGACTAGGGAACAGCCATGCATGGGTAGGCTCTGGCTGTACTTTCCCAGGAAAGCACATGATAGTTTCATCTATTTTAAATACTGAACAACCACAGGTGAAGACAGACACAGAAGGAATTCTTCACAGGAAGCACTTTAGATACTGTAGCAAATAACTAATGTTCTGTTTCATTGACAATTAATTCATGAGTATAAGTACATTAGCACCTCATATTTTTATGGATTAACACAATCGTTTACAAGCCAAAGGCCCAAACTGGCACCAGGCAGCCCCCTGATCCTTGGTGGGGCAAAGGGAGTGGAGTTTTACCACAGTCAAGACATACGTCGTCTCGTTTTTTTAACAGACCTCAGTTTCATCTAATGATCACCAGTTCTTGCTTTGGAGCATTTGGGGAACAGCTGCGCATTCACCTTAACCTGCACCTCCATGATTTAGTAAATCTTGATTGTATTTCCTCTCCCCCCACCTTCTCTTCAAACTGAAGAGGCACAGCCATTTTAGTTTCTCCTCCTAAGCAGCTGCTGCACCTCCTTACCTTTCCCATTACCTTCCTCTGCCACTTGTTTACCTCCACTACAACCTCCTGGCCTTTACATCTCAAGGACTGTATACACGATTCAAGATGTGGGCACATCATTGTTTGCAGAGGCAAAACAATGTCTTGTTTCCCATTCTCTCCCTGATGATATTCAACATTCTTCTGGCATATACAAACATTGCAGAGAACTTTCAGTAATAAGACTCAAAGCAGATGGGGGGGGAGTTAATTGCTGCGCAAAACTGAACACAACTGCCATGGATTGGGGGGGCTGCCCCCTGCAGATGCGTTACTTTATACTTACTTGTATCAAGATAATTCTGCCACCTTTTTACCTGCCTATCATGTTTAAGTTGAGTCCCTCTGACAGATTTTCTCACCATCAGCACATTTGGCTATTTGAAAGAGCTAATGTCACCAACAAAATTGGAGACTTCACTGTTCATTACCTTTTCCAGGTCACAGATGAATGCATTGAATCAAACTAGTCCCAGCATCACTTCCCACGGCTCATTTTTTCAACCTGAAAAGCAATCGCTATGCCCTACCCTTTGTCTCCTGTTCTTCAGCTGCCTTCCTATCCACAGGAGCAGCTTTCCTCCAATCCTGTGGCAACTCAGCTTTTTGTGGGTTTGGGGATTTTTGATGCAGAATTTTATCAGAAACACGGAAAACCCACGCGTGTCACTGAACCTTCCATATCCATGCTTATATCAAAGAACTCCAGCAGCTTAGTATAGTCTCCATGCAATCAGAAATAAGCTACAGTGTAGATTCTCTGCTATATTCATTAACCCACAGGTGCATCTGAACAAAATAGTTTATAGGAAGTTTTGAGCTTGAAGCTTCTGTAGCTAATGCTTAGCACTGCCTGCTTCCTCAGCAAGCCCAGAACTGTGGCCATGCCCACGGTTCATAGACCGCTGAATGCTCCATTGTCCGTGCCTTCAGCAGGCAGTCCCCGGACCGCGCAGCGCTTATGATGATGAACTGCCCACAAATGCCAGACTCCACCTTCCTGTGTTCACATAAAGTCAGTCACCGGTGACAGTCAATCGAGTGATGTCTAGTTCTCCTTAGCTAGTCACATTCATTAAGTACACAGTGCTAAGTGAATCACAAAAGAAACAAGAATTACTATCACAGGAGACTTTGGGGAAGTTCCTATAGCATTTAGAGGCTCATGTAGCCAGCTAATGGTATACCATAATGAACGTATAGATAAGTTTGCTAACTTACTAACTGAAGGGGTAAATGCAACAGGATTGGATCAGATGTTAAAGTTTTTCCCTTATCGGAAAGGGTATCATCTCTGAAACAGCTTTCTACTGAGCATACCGCAAACCATCAGAAATTTTGATGCGCAGAAAGGAAACAAGGCTTCCAAACAGGAAGCAAGAACACCGCTGCAAAAGGACCACGTTTTCTTCCCCCAGACAGACATGATTAAATAACTATGTGTACTCCACCTGACACCTACCTGGGGCTTTATAATCAGTTACATACAGAAAATAATTTCCAAATTCAAAAGAATAAACATTTCTTAATGACAGAAGCCTATTAAGAATCTAGTTATGCTGTGAACTTACTAGCAGACAGCTTTTATTTGGAGGTGTATTCATTCAGCCCCTTTTACACCTCAGAGACAGCTCTACAACATCAAGTACAAAAACCACACGTGCAACAGGTGAAATGTTCACCAGCTCATGTCTGCCATCTGGCACAGCAGGAACATCAAGCGGTGCAGTGACACAGGTAGCTCAATGTGACTCTGTGCTCTATTAAGCTGTAACACCTCAAAGCTATCGATGGTAGAAATGAACAATCCATCAAGATTCTTAGGTATCTGCCACGGATGCCACGTCCAGGAAGCATTAACTTTCTACCCCTTCGTAAGTACCATCAGTGGAAGTTTAACACTCAAATGTTTGCCTTGCCATTTTTATTTCATCTTGACCATCTTCAAAAATTTAATTTTTAGTCATGGCCACAACAGTAAACAACCCTAGTTACTTTTCAGTAATGCTTTTTTTTATTTATTAAACCACTCCCCAGCACACATTACTTGGTACTTCGTAAGAAATTCCTTCACTGTCACCTACCAGAAACAAACCAAAAGCCAGCAAATACAACATCTTTGAAAATGGGAACTTACTCTAAGAGTCAGGAATACAATTTTGTACTCAAAGTTTCAGTCAGCTGTTGCTAACCCAGGCAGCCCTACTTCTGCTTCCTCCGGTCCCATCTCTTCTTGCAGGCTCTCATGTGACCCCATGGTGAGGCTGGCTTAAACAAGAACCAGAAGCAGCAAAGCCCTTAGATCAAGTTCACTTCTATTATCAAACCACATCCTCCTACTTGAAGCATAAACTCTAAATGCCTACAGCGCTAATTAAGATCAGACAGACATGGGAAAGAAACACTAAAAAAGCCTGTATAGTTTGATTCGAAGCACCCTGCTGAAGAAGCGAGACTTATTTTGGGAACGGATACCACTCAGAGGTAGTTAAAAACATCCTGGAAAAACTCTCGCCCTCCCAGCAGCAGTTTTTTTCAGGCCAAGGAACTGCTAAAGGCTTTAGTGATCTCCCAGGACTCTTAGGTGTTGAAAGTAGCACTTAGAAAGTACCCCATCAACATCCACATTCCTCTCATCAGGAAGTAAGCTATTCTTAAGGTGAATCTTACAAAGGAGAGATTTCCAGCCTCAGAGCTAGCAAAAACACTTCAAGGTTAAGATGCTTGCTGCTAGGGGAAATGCCTCTGTTTACATGAAATTTGCAATATGCATATGAACCTCCTTGGCAAAAACCAGCATTTAAAAAGTGTCAGGAACTTAAAAGCTAATTAATGCAGACACTTTCAGATGCAGTAGCTGGTTTTGATTATTTCCATGAATGTAGCATTTGCTGTATGAGAAGACAATAGTAAAGAAGTAAATTGCAAAACTAAAATCCATTAAGTTGACTGTACTTATAAGTTGACTGTAATTATAAACTACCCTAACAGCAGTATAGTCTTTCAATCACTGAACTGTTTGCAAGCGGGTATCCACCTTGCCTTCTAAGTACTTAAACAGATCTTGACACCAGCTGCTGCTGCTGGCAAAATAAACGGGACCGTTCTCGTTTTTAACCTGATGACTAACAGGCACTCTGCCACTTCATTCCATATCCATACTTCCACTGAAGTAGTTGGATCCCTTTATTGATTTGATGGATTCAAGGGACAACCCCAAGCTGTCTCTCCCCGACACGTGACCATTTCCTATATCCTCTTCTCTTTCAAAAATGCCTAACTGCAAAAGGCTTTCACTAGAAGAGTCCGAAGGAGTTACTCACCAGAAGTTTCACCACCACCATCTCCTCCCTAGAAGAGAGAGAAACACATTATATTTCACGCTTCACAACATATTTCCCCCTCCATCAAGAGGGTACTCCATACTGCACACTCTGACCGTGGTGGTCAGGCACACTGCTCTATCTAGCCACACTTTCTAACGGACAGACCCGACAAAGCACTTCTTAGACCCGCAACAGGCTCTCAGGGACAGATATCAGAGTGGCACGGTGGGTTCTGCATATATATTCCGCAGATTAATATTATGGGTTTGTAAGCACCAATTCTTACGGAGTGACTAATATAATTTCATCAGCTGTTTATTTACCTAACATACTTCTAAAACTTTAAACAGACAGATACCACTGAAGTAATCCTGATGACGCATGCCGTACTTGTTATTACCACACTGTGAAGGATGCGGGTGGGCACGAACACTTTATTACATACTGCATCCTACATTAGGCTGCACTGACAGTAACCAGAACACTGTACCTGCCAAGCGGCAGTGACAGAAGGTTATACTGTAAGCAACTGGCAATAGTTCAGTGTCCCCTCCTTTATACTAAGCGACTCTTTCCAACACCAAACATTTATCTGTGAGCAAGGCCAAGAGCGTTTGTTCTATCCAGGATATTTACCTTCATTTGTGAAACATGGATCAGGAACTCATGCAAATAGACTGCGTTAAGACTGGGCTACAGTACATTAGCTCCAGCTCCTGCTGTTTGCAGCTGTAACTACTGCATACAATTAAAGTATTCCGCATTGAAGAATCTGTTTGCAAAGCTGAGAACCACAGTATTTAATACAATTAAGTAGAAAACAGAATTAGACTAAACAGTTTATTTTTGTTTTCTGTGGTAGCAGCTATAAATTTAAACTCGCTTATATTTGCTAAATTGGAACCAGAGATTTTCTGCAACAAAGAACAATTTCATGGCTCGAAGCGCCTATTAATAACAAAAATGGGTTAAAGTGATGATCAATGCCAATTATCAAAATAAAACTTGCTGTTTATAACCCACAACTCAAAAGGTATCTGCCACTATATTTGAGATCAACAATTTACCAACTACAGTTCTTTTCAGAAACCTCAAGCTGGAGAGCTTTAAAGAACAAGGTTTCTTTTTTTGCCCCTCTAGAATTTGTTTATGAAAGTGCAGTCTACCCTAGGCTCCCAGTTTTTTAAGTTCAGGGGAATTAGCACTCTTCATCCTCTTTTCCCAAGCAAACCCAACGTTAACACTACAAATCATACTCCATATTGCTACCGAGTAAACAGTTTACCTGACACACCTGATGGTATTATTAAAGACAGTAACGGAAACAAAACAAGCATTCAGACTACTGAGTACTTGTTGGGATGTGAAATCAAGCCCTCTGTCAGGCAACAGATCCACACAGTGTTTGTTGTAGGTAACTATTGTGTGTAAAATCTGTTAAAACCCACAATTATACACACAGCTGAAGATGGATTTCACACCACTTCACTACTGTCTCATCAACAGGAAGAGTTAAGAGCTCTAGGAAGCGGTCCTTTTAGAAAAACCCAGGCCTTCATCAACCTACTGTAAGACTATCAGTGGAAGAGAGAACCTTCAGGAAAAGAACAGATTCAGATCCTACAATGCCTCCAACTGTGCGAACATCAGCAACAAAGCAATCACACACAGAGCGTGAATTGTCCCATTATCAGGCTCCTCACAGTTAATGCACTTACCTTGGGATCTACAAAGTCTCCACAGTTTGCATCAGTTGAGTTCCTTCTTTGTGGTCCAGATGATTCGCAGTCTTCTCTGATTTCACCTGGCTTAGCCCCTATGAGCAAAGATTGATTCTAATCGGGTTGCAAGATAAATTTACTGGGAAAGCAGATCATAAATACTCAGGGGGTTCAGGTGGTTTGGGATTTTTTTGTTTGTTTTTTAAATTAAAGCTTTTCCATTCTAAGATGTCCTTGCCCTCTAGATTATGTCTCACAAATTACTATCTTACAACAGCAGCTCATGCAGCTGAGGGTGTCATTTAAACAAACAGAATCTAGGGTCCCAAGGCCACCCATACTGGAAGTGCTCTCCAGATATGGACACTTAATCGCAGCTGCGAGTACAACACAAAGCTGAACTTCATCTGATTAATCAAGGCCAATCAGTGTGACTCCAAATACTAAGACACAAGCTTGCCTTATTCTGACTTGATTAACTCAGAAATTGCATTAAAAATGCAATTCTCTCAGCTGTTTCCTCACAACATCTATGTCCAAGACTTGCCTAAAAGAAAAATCCCTGGAAGTAATTAAAAATGAGAAATAAAAAATCCCACGCAAGCAGACATCATTTATAGCCCCAAACAACCAAGCAGGAAGCAAATTTTGGTTTCCACATTGAGCCACCAGCAGCTGCAGGTTGATACAAAAAATGAATTAATACATGTCAGCAAATCTGCAAACAAAGCCCTAGGGTCGTACCCGACGATTTAGCCCAGGAAGGTGGGTTCTCTTCAGGAGTTCCAAAGATGCTGGACGCCATTTTGTTCCGTCGCACAGGTTGTTCTTTTGGTTCGTCAAAACCCAAGGAGAAGTTGGACCCGCCGCCGGGAGGGCGCAGCACTCTGGAGAGAGAGTCAGCTGTACAACCTTGCGCGCACCATTACTAAGCTGCACGCCAACGTATAAAACAAGACTAATAAGCCAAGAGATCATTGTTGGCTCTTGTAATGAACGGGCAGTCACACAGGCTAAATTCTGTCCAGGCAGAAACTACGCGAGATGACGGTATCATGCAGCAGCTTTTAAGAAATGACACAGGCAGTTCTGTCTTCAGTGCATAATTTGAACTAGAAAGGCAAGCCGCCTGCCAGCAGGCAACCCAGGCACTGTATCTCCACTACTCTTTAGTGACACTTACACTTCAAACTGGCAGTGCAGCAAAGACTAAAGTCTGGCATATGACCCAAAGTACTGGTTGCATGACTGACGACTGGAGGCTGCAGCCTAAATCTAGATTCGTTTCATTGGAAAAACCCTAAAGTCTGCAGCATGCTACTGAACTAGACTTAAATGACACAATTAAACAGGTTTAAGTTAGACTATTATTAGGAGAGGCACGAGTACAAAGCTCCAGATACATAACCTAAATCTAACAATCTTCTGTTAGACACAAAAGAAGCTTGCCTGGTACTTCACAAGCTATACTGTGATCCGCTTTCCAACTTGCCGAAATCAACCAAAAATAAACAGCAGCAGCAAAATAAATCTTGAAATGTAAATTCCTTCAGATCTTATTTTCTTAAGCACAAGATCTTTTCAAGGCTGATGTGTTAGCTGGAGAAGGCAGACAAAAGCCAGGAGAATAAAAATGTGTAAGGCCACATGAGAACTGTCACAACCCACAGAGATGCAAGTACACCAACAGAACTGGGCTTTCAAGACATCCAGTGCTCTCAAATGAAGACCAGAACAAGCTAGGGAAGGTGCACGCTTCATCTTCTTTTCAAATAGTTTAGTAAATTAAAGTTAGAACTTGACTACAGAAAACAGTACGCAGCTTGTTAATGCACCAAACCTAGGAATTCAACACGACGACCATGTCTGTTTTCACACGTAACCACCACTGGCAATAGCATTCAGGTCTTTCGCGACTTGGCACCTATCGCACTTCAGATGCAACACAAACACACTTCTCCAGCCTACAGAACTCAACAGCCAGAAAAATTCACAAAGGTGTTTGGTATGGATATTTAGCGTTGCTTAACTAGCAAACTAATTTTCCTTACAAAATTCTTCTCCAAAATTCTGATTACTAATACTCAGCTGCTAACGGGAGGATCCCAGAAGACTGATAGGATGTTTTAAGAATCCAAGAACATTTTTATGACTTGCTTTGTCTCCTTTCTGAATTAGGAGATATGGTATAATGGCCTTGAATTGCTCCATTATCTTTTCTTTTTTTCCAAAGGAAATGTCCTGGTATAGAGGGTTTATCTTCTTAGTTACATCTGTTGCACTTACTAATTTGAAGAACGGTCTGTTCAAAGGAGGACTTGTTCCCACATCTCAGATCACCTTTATTTTACCACAGCAGCGAGACCTCTCTGACAGTCTTAATGAAATTAAGAGAAAAGGCAATTGAAGGGGATAAGAGCCATCACGCAAACTGTTCCAGAGGAATAACCCCTCTTGCCAACCTCAGCTAGAGGTTGACAGATTTTATTAGAAGCCTCTCTCACAGCCTTGAGATGTAACGTGCTTCATCGAAGGTACGTTTAACACTGCAAGCAACGAACCACTCTTAAAACCGCACCTGATACCCAGTGACGCATACTGAAAATTCACCCACAGCTCTATCCAGGAAGCACTCTTGTAAAGGGTTTGGGGTTTTTTTTTAGCTTTTGTTTTAAAATGTACCCCAAAAAGCGAAAAGCAAACGGGAAGCATCTGCTTTGTCAGGCCAAAACCTCACAGAAGAGAGACGTGATCCTGCGCAAGCCCGCCGTGACTCCTGCAGAAATAAAGTGCCGTGCATCTCCTCCAGCCGTACCTGCCAAGTTTTCTTTGTTCCGAGACAGGTTACGGCTTTCCTCCCCGCTCCGCGGCCCCCGTCTGCCCCGGGGAGCCGAGGCCCCGCCGCGGGGGGGGAAGGCGCACCCCCGCCCCCGAGCTCCCTGCGGGCCGGCGGTCAGCGCAGCAGCCGGACACAACGGCGGCCCCGGGCGGGGCGAGGGGCCGGCCGGACCGGGCTGCGGCACCGGCCGAGCCGGGGGTCTCCCGACGAAGCGGGAA